>CM034466.1:2200181-2295637 GCA_019925255.1 Litchi chinensis | reverse complement strand
ATCTAAGATTTGGTTGACTCACCACCTAGTCAAAAAGTCATTGGAAACAAATGGGTTTTCCATATCAAGCGTGAGGTAGACGACTCAATAAAGAGATATAAGACAAGATTAGTAATAAAAGATATACTCAATAGAAGAGTTTAAATTGTGAAAAAACCTTCTCCCTATGATAAGGTTTGCTTCCATCCACCTTATATTAACTATCGTCGCATCCATGGGCCTAAAATTGCATCAGATGGATGTAATGACAACATTTCTTAATTGAGGACCAGAGAAAGAAATTTACGTAAAGCAACCAGTGAATTTTGTTTCAAAAGGCCAAGAGCTGAAAGTATGTAAGCTCACAAGATTAAGCCATGACTTGAAACAATCCTCTATACAGTGGTATCTCCGTTTCCATGAGGTTGTCATGCCTTATGGATTTAGGTTGATAGAAGAGGACCATTATATGTATGTTAAACGAGTAAAAGATAAATTCATAGTACTATCTTAACACGTTAATGATATTCTGTAGGCCAAAAATAACAAGGAGTTTAAGATAATCATAAGAAAATGATTATCCTCAACTTTTGAGATGAAAAACATAAGAAAAGTTTCCTATATATTTCAGGAGTTAAAATTTGTAAAGATAGTTTAAGGAGAATTGTGGCTTTATTATAAGAACCATATATTAAAAAATTCTCAAACGATTCACATGACTGATTATAAGCCTATGGATACTCTTATCTCGAAAGGTCAAACATTTAGTCATGAAATATGCCCTAAGACTCCATAAAAGCATAAAAGAATGCAAAGAATTCTTTACTCCAGTACTATCGAAAGTCTCATGTATACTGTGATGTATATGAGACTTGATATCTACTATGTAGTTGGACTAATAAGTATATATCAATCCAATTCTTGATAGAAACATTGGATTACTATTAAAAGTATTTCAACATATCTAAAAGAGACCACTGATTACTTCTTATGTCATCAAGGTGGCAATATGCATCTGGTTAGGTATACAGACTCTGAGAGAGGAGGTGTTTTAGATGAGCAAAAAATCTACATCTAGTTATGCATTTTTGCTAAGCTAATGTGCTAACTCTTGAAGTAGCAAAAAGTTGACATATATTACGCTGTCCACCATGGAAACTATATTTATAGCATGTTCAATTGCAGTTCATAGTAGTCTGGCTTAAGAGATCATTTGATAATCTAAATTCGAAACTAATGTGTAGAAGCCAGTTACTATATACTGTGATAGTCAGGTAGTAATTGCCTATATTAAAGATGAGAAGTATCATAGTAAATCGAAGCATATAGACACTAAGTATAATTACTTCAGAAACATAGTAACGAAAAATAATATAACAATTAAGTATGTATCTACGCATAAGATGATAGTGAATCCACTCATAAAAGCTGTGACAAGAGATGTATTTAGGTCACACTTGATTTTTTTGGTTTGCATAGATCTTGATGTAGTAATTGCTACGTAAAGTTATATATGTTTTATAAATAAATACGTCGTTTTGGTTATATAAAATTAGTGTATATTCATTTCACATAAATTATATATGAAAATATGTCGTCAAGTTTTGAGACCAGTATTCTTACACATACAATCACCTTGGTTGCAAGGAGAGCAAGCCAAGATAAGACATATATTTTTAGAGGATAAAAATGAGGTTATTCTCTTAAGAGCTTGAAATATATGAAATGTCACCTTGATTGTAATCAAGATGAGGTTCTATCTAAATCAATTATTAAACCACTCATGATGTGTCCCCACCATCATGAGAACCTAATTAAGCCAGATGTGAGTTTCTTGATAAAGACACTTGAAGGGCGAGCTTTTAGAAACTTAGTTAGGTGCTAGAAGAGCGTTTGAACTAAGATCTGTACAGTAAATAATCTCATTATAAAAGATATACGCATCCTTATTAAAGGACCAGATTCATTGTAACTTGCGTTTCATATCGCGTGTGCTTATTGTGATCGACATATAAAATGAGTGAATTTATCCCTGATTCCTCATTGTTTAAGTTTGTTAAAACTTCTACATATGTCCTTAGTGACTGTTCACTTTGTCTCAAAGTAACGAGGTGATGTTTGTATCATTAGTGTGTCTTTTATGGCTATGATAATACGGCTTATGGAACACTACTACGGTGTCAGTCATTTCTGTTGACCGAGGGATAAAAGTAAGATAGAAAGATTTAATGAATTTTGTTTTGTTCCTATAGTTAGTCGTGACAATTTATAATTTGGAATTGCAATTTTGATTATATGGAATATTGGAGAATCGAACATATTAAGGGATTAAATATGCTCGAGCAAATAAAATTTTGTTAAATCTATGACATAATAATGAACAAATTTATAATCTCTTGTTTAGTAATACAACTAAGATTTAAAGAAATAAGCCACATTACAAACGTTATTGTTCATAAGTTACATGATGTATTTGTTTGTATGAATGCATATACGTCTTATCATAAAGAGGTCACTAGTTTTTTCTCTGTGAATTCTATTTGGCTCATCTAGTGTAAATAGGAGATGTTGGGTTATTGGGTTTCAGGTCGGGTCCACCCAAGATGACCCAAACTCATGACCCAATCCAAATCCATTTTGGATTGGATTAAATAATCATTTGGCGATTACTAGAAGTTATCCTATGATAACTACCACTTTGGTTGCCTCTATAAAGGACAATAGTCCTTTGGTTTTTAGCTGATAAAATCTCACTAACCTATAAAACACTCAGAGAAACAGAGTGAAAATACGGAGAAAATATATGGCAAAGTTGCCTCTATAAAGGAAAATAGTTCTTTGGTTTTTGGCTGATAAAATCTCACTAACATATAAAACACTCAGAGAAACAGAGTGAAAATACGAAGAAAATATATGGCAATGTTCTTATACCGTGATTTGAAGGTTTAGTTCTATAATTAATGGTCGAACTCCTACCAATTGAATAATTCAAAGGATCTAGAAAAATTTCGCTACATATAAATGAGTACGCTTTCAGGCTCTGTTTTAGAGTATTTGATCCACGATTATATTGTTTTGATTTCTTTCAGAGGTGTACCCTAATAGGTACAATAAAGTTGTATCCAAAATGGACACACTAAGATTTGGTACTAAATTATAAGTTGTACACAAATAGGAACATGAAAGGTATACCTAAATAAGCATACTAGGTTTAGGTGCTACAACTTTAAGGTGCACTTAAATAGCTATATTAGAGGTGTACCCAAATGAGCATACTAGGGTTTGATGTTACACTTTATAAGATGTACCCAAAATGCTACACGACCCAAATAGATACACCAATGGTGAACCCAAATTTGGTATACCAAAGTTTGGTGTTTCAAAAAAAAATATATAGTGTTTTTGTAATGAAAACTCTCTAACTTTAAAAAGTTAGAGAAAACCAATCAAAATCATTCATTGTATTTTGAATTAAATAGAAGAGAAAATTTATTTTGGAAAAAAAAATACAATTGATGAATTTGATTGATTTTTCGTAACTTTAAAAAGTTAGAAAGTCCTTATTTTAAAAGCACTATATATATAGACACATATGGTCAAATGCATCCTAACTTTTAAACTATATGTATTATAATATAATATACTTTACTATGTATAAGTATCATCATCCCATATTCTTGTTTATGGTCGACATCAAGTCAACCATCATTTATCATGTTCCACGGTGCAATCTACATTCTTAGACACCATATAGAAATAATTGTTTAAGAAAATGACATCAACCATTCGACCTAAATTGTCGTCAATACTCATCATTGTCATGAGGAAATTTTTTATATTTGCTTATAGATGGAAGACATCTTGCATTCCACGTACCATATGATTTTCCAACATGAAATTAAAGACTTTTTTTTCCCCATTCTAATATAATAATGTATCTTACATTTTCACTATTGGATACATGTGTGGATGAAAAGGGTTTTAAGGGCACAAAGATGGTGGAGTCAAGATGATCGTTATGATATCAAACCATGACCACATCGTGGGTTTGGAGCACAACACATATGGATGACTGGATTGGACATAAACATTGAATTCAAACTTAAATCCAATGTTTGGTTGTGGTTGGGATTGGTCATTTGGTCACCATCAATGCCAACAGTACGTTTTCAGTTATGCCATATTTTTTTGTAATGCTATTTACTTTTGAGAAAGTAAAAATATTTTAAGTTATAACGGTTTGTTTTATTTTATTTATAATTATAATTTTTTTAAAAATGATTATTAATGCTTTTATTCAAAATAATTATAATATTTTTTAAAATATAATTTTGTTTCATAAAAAACAATTTCTAAGATTTGTATTAAATTTAATAAATAATTTGATCCAATTTTATTAAATTTATTTTTAATCCAATTTGATGATGTACCAAACACGTGACAATATTATATTCAATTTAATTTATTCAGTCTAATCCAATCCAATATGATTATCCAAATAAGACCACAATGATTATTAATTCATTATGATAGTAATTTTGAAGCCATGGCCATTGTTCTCCTTAAATTCTTGAATAGGACCAAGCTAAGAAATGCAAATCAAGAAGAAGAAAGTAAATATCATAAGTTGATATATTCTCAACAATTTTCTTATTTTATAAAATCAATATTAAATATATCTCTAAATATTTTCAATTCTCAATTTTTGAGAATATTCTCAATATTTATACTGATACTTCTATATTTCATATTTCAATATTTTCTTCAAGTTGATAATTATTTCCTTGATAAAGAACACCCCCGTAGGATAACTATATTTGGCAATTGAAATCACACTTGCACTAAAAAAAAAAAAAAAAAAGTTGTCTCCTTACTATATAGTTTTGCAACTCTGTAGTCAATTAAAAGTTAAGATAAAAATACAAAACAATATCAATTTTAATATTTTTCTAATACTATATGTGCAGTACTTTGTAATAAATATCCTTATTTACATTTAAAAAAAAAAAGAAAAAAACTAATTTGATGATATTTATTTACAAATATATAATACAATAAAATTTAAAAATAATATTGTTGGGACCTTAGCCCATTCTGTTGTCATTTGTTTCTATAGGGTTTTAGCCTTTTTATCCTGTAGGGTAAATAACGTCTTGAGATTTGAACTCAAGACCTTAAGTGCATTATAAGTGTAAATCTCCTACCACCAGGATAAAGACCATAACATCTGGTTGTTGATGGTGACAAACCTGATCATTATCACCAGATTGGGATCTAGTGATGACCTAATTGTCGATTTGGTTCATCACCAAATCGCGATCTTGTGAGGACTAGATCGATGATTTGGCTACAGCCAAATCGTCACCGATCTGGTATTTTTTAAATTTTTTCTTTTTATTTTTTTATATTTTTATTTTGAAAATTTACTTTCATTATGGTTCATCTTCACCTTTTATCTCTAACACAAGCGATATATATATATATATATATTCTATTTTTCTATTTTACTTTTCTTTATATTTTAATTATATTTTATCTCCACCATCCATCTCAATGATGGATGGTGGAGATCTATCTTTTTATTTTTCATTTATTTTCTTTTTGTTTCAATTATTTTTAATCCTGACCATACATATGGCATCCTCTTGATGTCAATAGTGAAATGTCAAAATTGCCCCTATTGGTCAATGTCAACTTAACCTTTCACTAATAGTGGACTAATGGTAGGGACTATTTAGGTAAGTTTTTGAAACGTTAGGGATGTTTAAATCATTTTGCCATAAAAGATATACATCATAGTTAAAAATTTAACAATTCTAAAAAAGTAGGGATGAAAATTAAATTTATCCTAAATTCAAAATAAAAGACATAATTACATAAATCCACATATATACAACACAAAATATGTCAGAATAATGCTACACTTCACAAAAATTTACCCAAAAATTTTATCCAAATTATGTGATAAACTTATTTGTAGTTATTACATTAATTTTGAGATGATGTATTAATGATGTAGTAATTACATATAAACTTGTTACGTCATTTGGATAATGAATTTAGACAAATTTTTGGGTAATGTAGTGTTACTCAATATGTCAAAGGATTGGCCAAATACATAATAAATTTGAAATTCAAACAACATAAATAAAAATAATGCAAAAGCTTTCATTAGTAAAATTAACAAATATAAATATTTTTAATATTGTATTTATTAAAAAAATATATAGCAGAATTTTTTTTTTTGGCACTTGCACTTGAACCCGAACCCACTATGGGTTCAAAATTTAGCATCCACATCTATGCACAAACCTATTTAATTAAATCTACACCAATCTATTGTGGATTGAAATCCGCAGGTTCACGGTAAAATTGTCATCTTTAGTTTTAAGTGTTAAATAGTCAGTATTTGCTATTATGAAAAAAAGGAAAAAAAAAAAACAGTGCTACGTAATCAATAGGGCTAGCATTTATTTAATTTGGCTCTTAAAACTAATATAAACCTTAAAAATAGTATGCATACACTTAGTAAATTTATGTTAATTGTTGTGAATTAATAAGTATCTAAATTAAACATACAAATATAATATTTTAATTTATATTTGGTACAAATATAATTCTAAATAGTGGAAATTATTTTTAAAAAAATGACAATTCGTGAAAAGGAAAATTAGTTTTAACCCACTTTTTTTAAAAAATTCATTTTTAACCTCAAATAAATTAATTGCAACTTATTCCCAAATTACCCAAATTGCCCTTACATACCTTGTTCTCCTCCTCCATTACTTATGGTATGAGATCTTTGATTTCGTATATTGATTGTTTGAGTTTTGTTGAGATTTTTTGAGTTTTTTTAATGATTTTTTGAGTTTCTTTGTGTTTTGGATGTTAGGTATTGATGTTTAAGATGAGATTTAATTAGATTTCATTAGATTTGGCTTGAAATTTGAGGTTTTTGATGAGATACAACAATGAAGACGATGACCAGTTTTATCGAGTTTTGTGGTCCCACAAAACCTGAATCGGGTTTTATGATTTGGGTTTTGTGCCCTGTTTTGTGGCCCCATAAAACCCGTATTGGGTTTAAATTCTATATTTTTAAAATTTGACTTGAGAGTAGTTTGATAAACTTAGGTATAGAATGAAAATAGTTTGTTTGGGGTGTTAAAAACAAATTTTTATAAAAAAATGAATAAAAACGAATTTTTCATTTTGATTTGGGCTGCAAGTGAAAAGCTCCATTCTATATAATTAATGTTAGGATATGAGTGTATTTTTATTATGATTAATAAGGATGATTTAGACATTTTAAATATTCATTAAATCTCTTAGCAGATTTTTTTACAATTACTTTATAAAGTAACCCACCACTTATTTCTTGAAACTGCTATCAAATCTAATAATTTTGGAAGTTCGCCAAAGACCACATCTTATCCCAAAATTATTAATAATAAGATTTTAACTCTTCAAAAGCAATACCAAACGGGCCTTCTATTTTGAGGCTAAATTAAAATAAATGTTAATTATTACCATCTCCCTCGTTTCAATGAAATTATCAATTAATTTGTTGAAGAAAAGAGATATAAATATGGGAAAACATATATACATCAACTTAAAATTATACGTCAGATTGGAATCCAACATTTTCAATTTTCTAATATTTCACAAACTGTAATTTATTTTGCTAGTCGAAAGGGTGATTAACCAGTCAAACATTGATGTTTTACACAAAAATTGTAAGCCCCTTTTTTGTAATTTTACATTTCTTAATAGTAGTAATTGACTTATAGGGTAAGCATACTAAATTTCATAAAATTTACCCTTATAAGTGGCATTAAAATTGTTAGTAGAGACTTTAGAAATTAAATAGATCAAATAGTAAGTCAATAACTAATAAATGGTAAAATGGTCATTTGCACACATAAGAGCTCTATATAAAGAAGTGTTAGCTTTCATGACTTAGTGAAATTAGAAGCAAAAATAGAGAGTGAGAGGGAGAGAGTGGATGGCAAGAGAGGATCAAAAGGGAAAGTAAAAGCCAAAGCAACCTTAAGCAAATTTAAGGCTCCAAATTAAGAAATTGGGTAGGATCAAGCTAGAAGATCAAGGGTTAAGCAAGTTTAAGGTAAGTTTTCATCATTTTTGTTTAGAAATGATGATAGTTGAGTTGTATGAGATGTTAGTGATTGAGTTTGTTGTTTATGATGAATTTGATGTGGGTTTTGATCTAAATTAAGATTAGAGCACTAAACTACTAAACGGAAGCTTAGCTTAGGTGGAATTACATAAGAGATTCAAAGTTAGGGTTTATGGAAGCAAAACCCTAAAGATTGATTTAAGGTTGTTTTAAACAAATTGATTTCATACCAAGTGTTTGATGAAATGTCTAAGTGAAATACAATGTAAGATTCTTGAAAATTTAAAGAAATCATGTATTGTGTGTGTTGGTGTAGTTTATGGTCACTGAAAGGGTTATGTAATTTCATTGAGTTTTGATGAAATTGAGCTTGAATTCATACATGTTAGAAGCTAGAATACCATATAGAAATATTGGGATTGAAAAAAAGAAGTGAATGGAGACCATGTGTAGTTTCAGGTTAGATGAAGGGCAAGAGGTCATACATGTGTTTCGTTGATGTTTATACCATATTTAGAGTCCTAAAAGCATGCATGAGTGAGTAGGAATTAAGGTAATTACAATGGATGTTCATGGGTGCATGAATAGCATACAAACTAGTAAAGAATAAAGTGATAGTAGAGTGAAAGTATAGACATTTGAAGGGGTTATAGAGACCTACACTAATTGAGCTTAATTGGGGTTGTTTTAGACCTCAAAACATACATAAATGTTATAGCAAACTATAAAAATTTGAAGGGAAAGGTTTGGATAAAAATTAAGGAAGTTATGGTTTAAATAGTGTACCTATGTAGTCGTAAAGAGGAGTTGAGAGTGAAAATGCATTCTTTGATGCATGAAATGAATGTATTCAATCATAATTGAGTAAAAGAACCTTAGATACGAAAGAAATGACATCATTGCATGTGTGATGCAAAAATATGCATAAAAAACTGTCGAAAAATAGATGTTTTTCATAGGTTTCACCCCTCGATACTTAGAATTTTTCGAAACCGTTTTACGGAGGACCTAAGTGAGAGATAAGGAGATGATCCAAGTGAAAATGGAAATGAAACAACCCGCAAAATGGGCTGTGAACAGTATTCTATTTTAGGGGGTTCAAAAATTTTGACTTTTCGTTTCAGACCTCTGAAAATTTTACGGATTGGGTGGGGATGTTCCTAGGGGTGCATAAGTTAAACTTTTGCACAGAAATCGTAATTAGAAAATCTCGGTCAAGTCAGAACCTAAGAGAGAAAGTTGTAGTCAAAAGAACATTGTAAAGAGTTTTAATGTTGAAAGCAATGTGTGTAGTTTTGTGTAACACATTGTAGTGTATTTTAAATAAGAACGTGTTGTGCAGGTGACGAGCACGCCAGCAGAGCTCGGGAGGGTCGTTGACGAGTATAGCTCGCTTAGTGAGGTAAGTGTCTTATCACTTGCATCTATTTCAAATTTCTAATTTAAATTCTGAATTATGTAATCAAACGAATTCAAAAACGATTTTCAAATCCTAAATCTAAGTTTTGAGTATGTGATCTCTTTATGAGATTCAAAAAGGGAAGGAATCAAAAACTAAGTTGATTCCGAAATATTAGAATCGGTAAAATTTTTAAGAGTTTGAAAAGTTAAAAGTTTTGTACTTTTGCACTTAGTGAAACAATTTCAAAGCCCATGTATATATCCTCAGTTTAATTAAGATTTAGCACTACGCGATGATGCAGAAAATTTCGTCCGTAGTTACTCAGTTTTCAGAATATCTAGCGTTACATGTACGATGCAGAAAATTCCGTACGTAGACGCGAGATATAGAGAGATTCTAGCACTGCGTTGCGATGTAGAAAATTCCGCACATAGTCGATTAGATCTACAGTTTTGACACTACATTGCGATGTAGTAAATTCCGCTTATGGTCGCTTAGAACTATAGCACTATAATTGCGATACAGAAAATTCCACGTTGTAGATGCTCAGATTTGATATCGTTACACGTTACGTTTGCGATGCAGTCAATTCCGCATCGTAGTGGTTGAAATATCTCAATAGCTTCACGTTTGGCATCAGTCGAAAACCGCTACGTGATGGTTTGAGTATACTAGGAGTATACATGGAGTTTTGAAAAAGAAAGGTTTTAAAAAGATTGAAAAAGATTTTGATATTCGGGCGAAGTTATGAATTTTGTTGCAGTTACATCTTAATATTATTTTCATATATCGAACTAACATATTTATCCTTATGCAACTTATATATCGTATTAGGTGCCTATATAGGTGTTTTTGCATTCAGGAAGTCTCATCGGATATTTTAGGTGGGCATAGCATAGATGTATTGCTTAAACGTTAAACATATTTTTTTTGTTATAATTAACATGACTAGATGATTGCTTGTTTGACTCATGGACATTCAGAAATTTGTAAATTCATATTTTGCTATGTGCATATAGTTGAAACATTTGCACATGATATATATCTATTACTTGATATATCTATGTATAGATAATATATATTGTTGCCTATGTGTAGTATCCAAAGTGTTTATAAAATATATGTTACGAAAATTTCATATTTGTGAAAAGTTTGTGTTATGAATTTGAATAAGAAAATGCATGTTTGTGGCCAAAAGAAGTTGGGTGGTGATTTGAAATAATACGTAGTGTGTTTCTTTTACAGGAAAACTTTTGGGATTGTTAAAAATACAGTTGTCATGCTGCCGAATTTTCTTAAAATTCATTTTAATTTAAAATCGAAAAATTTTCACCAATCCAACTATCTTTAATGAAAACGAATTTTCCATTTAAGTAAAGAAAGTAAACGGGCAAGATTAAGGGGTTCGCTCTGCGGATCTCTTTTATCCGACAAGTCGGGTTAAGAGAAGTCCGTTGGAGTGCCTGACAGGACCCTCCAAATAAGAGATAAGAGAGATTCAAGTCCTGTCAGAAACACTTTAATTTGATTTTCCAGAACAAATCTAGTGATGACAGTGTTAATAGCTTTTTCTAATGCTAGGCCAAACTCAAAAGAGTAACAGATGGTGGTGTTTGAAAGCTTATATAGTATTGCTGAGCCTTTTTCTACTAATTTAAACTTTCTAGTTTTATGATTGCTAATGTTATATCAGAGCTTGAGTTGTCCCAAGAATCTGCATGCAAACTACCACATGATAATATATGAAGTCACTAGTAATATTTGGATTCATGTAACAAGCCTGTTATCCTTGCACCGCATGAGAGAAGATGTTAGAGAGCTTATATAGTAATATTGGGCTCTTTTTTACTAGTTTAAACTTTCTGAACTGATGATTGCTAACACGATATCAAACCTTGGGATGTCCCAAGAGCCTGCATTCCAACACCTATGTGATAATATATGGAGTCACTAGTAATATTAGGATGGAGATAGGTGACAAGTCCATTGTTCTGGCACCACATACGATGATGTGTTAGAAATCTTCATTGTTGGACCTTTTATATTAGTCTACTTTTTTGGGTCTGATACTAATAGGTGGAAACTACTTTTAATTTTTAATGTTTGTTTATGACTAATATACCCCCAACTTAAAGTGAAAAATGCACATGATAATTAAGAACAATATTTAAAATAAAATTTTCTGTCATGAGCTAAGAAATCATATTGACTCTTTAAAGTAGAACTAACTACTAAGATATGTCCATAAACTAAATTAGCTAACTTTATTTATGGTAAAGAAATAATGTTGGATATGTAGATCAGACCGGAGAAGCTATAAGCTTGAGAAATTTTTGCTTGCCAGAAACTGGAATGCACTTGAACAGAAAACCAATTGGCCAAGACAGAACAGCAATGCAGACAGCCCACTTCCCACAATTCAACCTCTCAGTGTTAGCAAACTTCTTTAGGAACTCCACCATTGCCATTTGAAGAACTATGGTGATTCCAATGATTCTTATAAACAGCTTGTTCTTGCGAATTCCCTGGAATATGCTCTCTTTTCAAGCTTCCCGGCATTGAACTCATTGAAGACTAGGCAGAGGATGAAAGTGTTGAAGGTCCTAGTGTTCTTGACTATTTCAAACACATGAAAGACGGATCTTCCCCCAAATTGTAAAGTCAGCAAGACTGTTACTTGAGAAACAGTCTAAGCTATGAGGTTCCTCCACATGATTCTTGTTATAAGCAGCTTGGATCGGCCTACAGGTGGCTGTTTCATGAGATCATTGGTGGGCTGCTCTGTGGCCAATGCTAATGCACCTAAAGTATCCATCATCAGGTTCACCCACAACAGCTGCATAACAATTAAAGGGACTTTTCCTGAAGAAATGGCCGTAACAAAATTTATGACAAGGGTAACAACGTTGACAGTAGGCTGAAATTGAAGGAATTTCTTAATGTTGTTGTAGACACACCTTCCCTACCTCAAAACTGTCACCACAGAAGTGAAATTATCATCCAGGATGACAATATCCAAGCTCTCCTTCGAGACTTCGGTCCCTTGGACTCCCATAAAGAGTCCAATATCAGCTTCTTTCAGAGCAGGAGCATCATCGGTGCCATCACCAGTGATTGCCACAACATGGCCTTTCTCGTTCGACATTTTCACCATCAGAAGCTTGTCAAATAGGGAAGATCTAGCCATTACTCGAATGTTTTCAGTCTTTGGCATCCTTTCTTCAGTCGTGTAGTTTCTGAATTCGATACCTTCCACTACAGCTTCAGAGCCTAAACCTTCATCAAGATTCAAAATTCCACATTCAATAGCTATAGCTCTCGCTGTGTGCACATTGTCTCCTGTTATCATCTTGATTTTCATCCCTACCTTTCTACAGCTTTCTATAGCTCTTGTAACACTAGGATGACATAGATCCTTCAAGCCAACAACCGCCAACGACATGAAACCAGTTTCTTCAAGCTTCTCAAGAACTTCCTTTTTTTTTTTTTTTTTTTTTTTTTTTTTTTTTGTGGGCAAATGCGATACATCTCAAGCTCTTCTCTGCCATGTCCTTAACAATCATCCTAATTTTCCTTCTTTCAGCATCATCCATTTCTTTGATCGTCCCACTTCTGCCATAATAATGCGAACACATCACTACAATCATCTCTGCAACTCCCTTCCAATGTGTGTGAACAGCCTTTTCACCAATCCTCTTCCATTTGTCTTTTTCCCTGAATTGAAGGCCTCAACATGCATTATCTCACAATTTTGTTTTGGCACATCAACGTCCATACCTAAATCAACCACAGCCCAAGAAAGTATAGCTTTCTCAGTTGGACTACCAGAAATCTCAGGAGCTGATGTAGAATTCTCTCTATAAACACTCCCAATCGTGTTCAAGCCAACAGCTTCCTGCAGCAATTCATAAACATTTGGTGCTGATTCCAAGGACTTGTCACCCTCCATTGCTTCCATTCCAAGCCAGAATTCTGTAACCTGCATTTGATTTAATGTTAGAGTGCCTGTTTTTTCTGTACAGATTGTTGTGGCTGCACCCATTGTCTCACAGAGCAGAGAGTTTCCTCGCCATAGCATTATCCTTCATCATTCTCTCCATGGAAAAAGCCAGAGTCAGAGTCACAACCAGAGGCAAGCCTTCGGGAATTGCCACAACCACGATTGTCACAGCAGCAACAACAATCCCCACAACAGAATTCATCACATTATAAAATTTCGTCTTCTTTCCAAAATACGCCATCTCATCTCTGGTGTTTCCTGTGAAATATCGAATCAGCATCGCCACAAGAACAACGGCCGCCACTACCAATCCAATCTTCCCAATGTAAGAAGTCAATTTATTCAAACAAGCCTATAATGGAGTCTCTTCCTACAATTCATTGCTTATAGCACTCATCACGTAAACCCTAGACTTTCACATTTCGAAAAAAAAAAAAAAAACTTTTTCCAACAAACAGTGCCAGTGGGTAAGTCCGTCCAGAATTGGTGCTAAGAGCAAATTCAGAATCCGACCGGACTTTTATGACTGAAATGTGATAGATACTACTTAGAGTAGTACTTTTATGAAAAATAAAATTTTTCGATGAATAGTATTCGTGTGAATAGTGATTTTCGGAAAGCGGGTGTCGAAAATCAGAAGTCCCATAATAGGTAATAGAGTTACTGGAAACTGAAACGAATAAAAAATAAGTCCATTCAAATAAGTTTTAAACGGTTCGAAATTAAATGACAAAAATACCCTTTTCAGAGAATAATAGGAATCGATGATTTTATGACCATTAGAATCTTTATTTAAGCACGAGATTGAGAGTTAAAATATCTAATTAGAGTATTACATAGTCAATTTGATGATAGGATGACCATAAAATATTTTTGAAATTTATTGGAGTGTGGATGACAATTAATTTTATTAAGGGCAAAATGGCCATTTCAAACTCAATTAACATATGGATTTGGCGTGAGCATTACATGCAATGAACATGAACAAGAAACACAATTCATGTCATGAGGTATTAGCCAATGGGAGGATGACAAATCAAAAATAATTAAGTGGAAATTAGTTGTCATGCATTAAGAATTATTAATGTATTAAAGCATGAGTTACGAATTTGCCCTTAGTGGGTTGAATTTCTTTGAGTTATGATTAAGGACATTAAGGTAATATTAATGAGAGGATTTCATGGTCATTTTGAGGTTGATGGAGGGTATTTTTATCAAGTAAAAAGTTGACTATATAAAGTTGAAGAGCATGAGAATTTTAGTGGGTGTGTGTGACGGCAAAAGAAGAAGAAATGGAGAGCAAAAGCAGTCCAGCAGTTCGGAAGCTAGGGGAGAGGGAAGATGAAGGTTTTGATCCCATCTTTCATGCCAAGATCCATCAAAATTTAACAAGGAAG
The DNA here is from genome assembly GCA_019925255.1 of Litchi chinensis. Classification (NCBI taxonomy): domain Eukaryota; kingdom Viridiplantae; phylum Streptophyta; class Magnoliopsida; order Sapindales; family Sapindaceae; genus Litchi; species Litchi chinensis. The sequence continues at coordinate 2,280,722 of CM034466.1, read as the reverse complement.
GAGCTAGAGCAAAGATTAAGCAAGAAAAGGAAGAGAAAAAGGCAAGGAAAACTGCAATGGTCTTGGGTAAGGAAAGAGACTAGAAGACAGCAACTTGATTTGGTTGATTTTGGGTGATTTTTGAGTGGTTTTCAAGTCTTTTAAGGATATACACAAGCTTAGGAGCAAAACCTAACCATTATAAGTCAATTTCAAGTGGTAAGTTCACTTTTTTTCATGGGTTTTGATGAGTTATGGTTTGAAAGATAAATTGATGAATTTTTGAAATTTTTGACATGTTCAGAGATTGATCCACTTGTTTTCAAGTGAGGAAGTGAAAGCAAACCAAAGGAAGTCATTAGACAAGCAAGGGTCTAAGGTAAGTGATCTAGGGTTTGTGTAATTTTTTATGAAAATTTCAATTAAATTGATCTTTAGATATATGATGATTGGTTGAGTGATTTTGATGTGTTGATGATCATGAAAATGGAAGAATGAGGTTGGATTCCATGATTCTAGTTTAGATCAAGGTTGGTGTATTAGGCTTTTACGCAAATTTGAAAGAAATTTGAATTTGATTAATGTTAAGGCATTAGGTGAATAAGTGACTAATTTTAGTGAAATTGTGGTCATGAAAATTGAAAGAATGATGTGAGATGCATGAGGTGTAAAATTCGGTCAACATGAGTATGGTGTGTGTTTGATTTGATTTGAATACTTTGATGAAATTGTATGAAGTTTTATATGATTTTAGGATGATTGACATCAAGAAAATTAAAAGAAGAAGTTTGGATGCCATAGGTGCAAGCATTCAGCTAAGTTAGAAAGTTTATGTATGTGAATTGAGTTTATTGTTTTGATGAATTTGCATGATGTTTGATATGATTTTGAGATCAAATGAATGAAGCAAATAGGCAGAAAAAGCTTAGAGTAGCATGAGGTTTGCATTTGGCTCAGAGAGCCCATTTGGGATTTAAAAGGTCATTTAATTATTTGATGTATTCTCTTGAATCTTTGTATGTATTTAAGTGAGATTTGCACCAAGAAGATGTAAGGAAAAGAAAGCTATGAGATTAATACTAGTTTATGTCAATTTTGTAAATTATAGTGGGAATGGTGTTTAAAATGGAAATTGGGTAAATTAGGGTGATTTTGAGATGAATTTAAGAGAAGTAATGCATGGAAAATCAAGAGAATGATGGATATATACCAAGTAATGTAATTAACCAAAATGAAGGGCAAGGTGCTAATGTATGTTTTAATGGATATTGATAGGTTAGAACATATTATTTGATGACCTCTAAGTAAATTATGTAGAGAGGAACCAAAATAGAAAAGAGTATGTCAATTGGTACATAAATGGGATCCATGAGTAGTTAAACTAGTAAGTTATATGGATCAAGTAGTTGCATTTTAGAAAATGAATTACATTAAATTATGCATTCAGGAATCTAGTAAAAACTAAGGAGGGAAATCTGGGAATATGTTTATACATTCTAGCCAAGATTGGTTAATTATAATGTGAATGGAAATTCTAAGTATTGATGATTGAATTTTGGTGTACGAACTAAGTGTAGGTGATAAGGCAAACAAAGGAACCAAGTGAGGATTTCTGAAGAGCATTCTAGTTAATGGAGAACCAGGTGAGTGTAAACTTATTTTAAAATTGCTAAATGCATTTGAATATATTTTAAAACTTCTCTATAATTTCTAAAGTGTTTTTGCACATGAAATGAATTCCCTCTAATTATTTTAGTATATGAGATGATTTTGTATTAAGCAGAGAAAGGAATGGTATGTACAAAAATGTGGGTGTAAAATTATTTATACGTGTTAAAGGTATTTTTATACATGTTTTTAAGTGTTTTATTGAATGTGAGTGCCTTTAAATTATTTTTGAAAGTTTTCATTCTAATTGATTTTATATTATTATGTTATGCTTATGAAAAACCATATTTACAAGATTTAATGTGAAATTTTATTATATGAGATTCATATAGTTTTTGAAACGAATACGTAAATTGATAAACTATGACTTGTTTAAAATTCATGCTTAATATGTTGAGAAAGATATTTTAAATAAAATGAATTTTGACTGAATTAGTTACATAGATTTGGAAATGTTTTATATGAAATATGGAATCAATTAAAGAAATATTCTATATGAAATGTGGATTTGGCGAAATGAAAATGATTTATGAAATGAAATTTAAAACTTATGGTACGCCTAATTATGAAATAGAGATCTTCGGTCTGGATTGAGTACCCTAAGTGTGCATTGGCTGAGTCAGGATTGTCGGTCAATCACTAACCCTAGTAACAGCGGGAGGTATCGGCACCGAGTCAACCGAGTCAGTCCATCAGTGAGTCATCCAATTCACATATGGGGTATATTATTAGCTAGCTTTCACTCAAGCGATGACAATTTTGCTTTGCAGCGAGGACAATTCAGCTACGAAAAACCGGATTGATAGCCTACCCAAGGTAACATTTCAGGATGGCCCAAACGAGGACAATTCCGCTCTAGATATAAGGTATACCATATGGTACAGACCATCAATGGTTGGCTTGTCTTCATACTGAAAATTTTTTCTGAATTAATAGTGCCACCACTGATAGATGTTTTGGATAGAAAATGGAAACCATGTAACTTTTTTGTAAATTGATTTATTAAGTATGAATTTATTTGTATTGAAATTGATTTTATAGAAATGAATCAAGAAATGAATTTTCAAAGGAATTAAACTGATTTTTCATTATAAAAATTATAAAATGTTGTCAAACGCATTTAGGGAGGATATTCTATATGAGTAGAATTTTCAAGAAACCTCATGACACTCACTGGGCTCCTATAGTTCATTATTTTGTAAATTTTTTTGTTCTAAAAACCTCTCCAGATGCAAGAACCAGCGATTAGGATAAGCGCTCCTCTTCCTCGAAATATATGGGTTAGAGAAATTAAAGATTCTATGAAGGCATGTGTATTGCATTTTGCATTGATAAAAATTGATTTGTATAAAGTTTTATGTTGTATATGTATTTTTGGATTGTAAGTTTTATACACTTTACCCCGATTGTAATAATGTATTGTTTAATGAAATTAAAATGACTTTATAATCTTTTGTATGCATATGAAATTTTGAAATGTTTATTTGTGATTTAAAGTCTTTGATCTTGAGAATGAATATTCATTTCTAAAGTGTTGAAATTGATTCGATTTGAATTAGAATTTGTGACTAGAAAATTGTTTTGGAAATGGACCGGAGATCCAGATTGGTAATGGAGATGATGATTGAAATTTAGAAGTGTTAAAATTTTTAAAACTTGCAGGGTTGCATTATCGGAAAACAGTCGTTATGCTACCCGAATTTTTATAAAACTATTTTGCAATTGTTTTTTTTTTTAAAAAAAAATTCCCCACGTTTCCGCTAAAAATGAAAAAGTTTAAAAAATATATGAAAAGTTAACGGGTTAGCTCTGCAGGAATCTTTCAGTTGGATAAGATATCGACTGGAAGGTTATCGTAGAGTTGCTGGGCAGGCTACCTAGCGATAGAGGCCTATCACATCATCTTTTCCCAAGTAGTGTTCATCCCAACAGAATTCACAAGCATAAGTCCATAGCCATCAGTGAGCTTTGTTCCAGATATCAAGAACAAATTTCTCTCATCAATCTCAACATTATCACTCTCACTAGTCATGCTTGACTCATCAACCTCCATGAAATGGCCTTTTAGAAACAACCTATTAGGTGGAATCTGATCACCAATCTTCGAAAACACAACATCCCCCATAACAATATCGAAAATTGAAACAGGCCCGCGTCACTCACCTCTCACAACCTCCACCTTTATATCACTGCTCTCGTTAGAAAGTCTCTCAAACTATCTATTTTATTTGAAATTACTCACAGTAGAGACAATGACAACCAAAAACACAGCAACTATAATACTACCACCATCATCCATCCATCTTTTATACCCTTTTGTTCGATACCAAACCCCAAAGCAAGTACAACACAAACCAAAAGTATAATAATAGATGTATCCTTCAATGCCTTAAAAACAAAACTCATGAAGCTTTTTAATGGCTGTTTTGCATTAATAGTTGTATACTTCAATGCCTTAAAAACAAAAATCATAAAGCTTTTCAGTGGCTGTTTTGCAGTAATAGTTGTATCCTTCAATGCCTTAAAAACAAGAGAAAATGCAGAAAATAGCCCATTTTGGATAGCCCACTTGAAAACTAACATTTTTATTCTCTCCTTACAAAAAAAGACCACGAATGGACAAAAATGCCCTTAATGAAAATGCCCAAAAGCTGTATCTTCTGGAACTCGTCTTCATCAATCCTACAATCCACCACCATCTTCGACTCCCACCCATTGGTGTACACAAAGCTCTTTACTATCCATCATGCTTATATCTTCGTCTTTATCTCGACCACCACTACTACCCACCGCCTCGTACTCCACATCGTAGTCCTTTTTATTGTCCAGCTCCTTCATTTCTTCCTCCCCATGTCGTAGTCACCGCCATCCACATCGCCCTCATTGGCACAGGCCACTAGATGGTTTTTCTGGGAAGGCACGCAAATGGAAGGGAGCCTAATTGATGAACGAAGGAAAGTCGTTTTAGTGTTGTTGAAAGAGCAAGGTATGCAAGTCTAATACAACAGCAAACTGACCCAAATTTGGTTAAAAATGAATAAAATAGGGAAATGGAAGGTGGCGAAGAGTGAATGGAGGTGGGGACTGTTTCAAAAACGGAGGAGAACCCAGATGGGGATTTCAGTGTAGAAGAAAACCCAGAAAGGGTTTCGGATAGAATGGAGGTAGTGGGAAGAGGAAGGAGGTAGAGGTGGCATATCTGTGCCCACGGTGGACTGAGTTGAAGGAGAGATTGATGGAGTAGAATTACTTTGATCATAGGAGGAAAGATGACAAAATGGTGAGAGAATTGGGGTATGATGGTGATGATGATGTTTTCGATGAAGAAAATGGTGGTGGTGATATTGATTTTAATGATTTCAAGCTTGTCCACACTGCTTGCTTGAATTTTGGGAAGGATTGGTTTGATGTAAAAACCAAAATTTCATTTCCCTAGGAGAAATAGTGTTTTCCAGATAAATAGTATTTTCGGATGAAATAGTATTTTCAGATAAATAGTAATTTCGTGTGAATAGTATTTTTGAGTGAATAGTGATTTTCGGGAAATGAAAAATTTCCTTAAGTTTCGTGAGAAAATTTTTTCGGTGAATAGTGTCGTGTGAATAGTGATTTTCGAAAAATGGACCCTGAATATCATAAGCCTCGGAATAAGAATTAGAGTTATTAGAAACTAAAACGGAGTAAAAATGAGTCCGTTTAAGTGGATTTTAAGGGTTTCGAATATTTATCGATAAAAATACCTTCGTTGGAAACGTTGTGAATTTTAGTGAGTTTATAATCAATTGAATTTTTTTCGAAGCATGGAATTGAAGGTTAAGACACTCAATTAGAATATTGCATGGTCAATTTGAGGATAGGATGATCATGGAATATTTTTGTAATTTATTAGTGTTAAATGATGATTAAATTTTAAGTTTAATAAAGTATTAAAGTGTTGCATGAATGGATAAGTGTCAAACAAGCACAATCCATGTGAATTTGAATGGACCAATGCTTTAGAGACACATTTAAGTCAAAAAGAAGTATAATTAGTTGAATTGAAACTAATTTGGAGTGATTTGGTTGGTGGATTAATTAGATAGAATTGTTTAACCAATCAAATGAATTTATTTATAACTAGTGGCATTGGTGTGATTTTAAAGTCATTCCAAGGGCAATTTAGACTTTTCTAGGGTCAAGTATATAAAGTGGAGTGTGAGATGAGTGAAGCAAGAGATCCATTCAGCTGAAACAAAGAGCAAACGTGAAGAAATGAAAGCAGACCTGAAACCAAGCTGAAACCGTGAGGAAGAAAGAAAAATCTGCAGCTGTTAAGGAAGAAGAAGAAATCTGGTCATGAAAAAAGAAGATGAAGAAGAAGAGGAAGTCCCCAAGGTGCTCATCCATCCTTCTCTCTCTAATCCATCAAGAAATCTCAAGAAAAAGAGTGAAGAGATTGAAGGTTAGTAAGTTAATTTATGAACTAGTTGATGGGCTTTGATGGATTGTTGAATTAATGAGTTCTTTATTGAATTTTATGACATAAATGGAGTTAGATCATCATCAAATTGAGCTTGGGAGTGAAAGAAAGCATCAAGGAGTTTGGGTCAAGCTATTCTAGTGAGGTGAGTTAGGGTTTGATTATGTTAAAGTTGATGGAATGTGATAAATTTTTGGTTTAAGGTTTTAGTTGATTAATTTATGGTTTGTTGATGCTTTTGTGTGTGAATTTTGAGCTTGAAATGAAGAAGATGGATTAGTTGTAATCTATATTAGTAAGTGGTTAATTTAAGAAAGTTTATGTAATTGAATGAATGTTAGTATTTGGAAGATGATGATAGGAGATATAGTGTTGATTTGAGATGATTTTGGAAAGAAAAGAAAAAGGAATGAATTGCTGAATTTTGCAGAGATTTTTTGATGCTCAAGCTGTCATGATTCTTTTGTTAAGTGTTTTGAGTTGTATTTACCTCTTTCAAGAGCTGTTTTAGTGCTGTGTGCTGTCTTGGATGACATTCAAGAGCTGTTGTAGTGCTATGTGCTGTCTTGGATGACATTCAAGAGCTGTTTTAGTGTTAAGTGCTGTCTTGGATGATTATCATGAGCTGTTTTGATGTTAGATGTTGTCCTGATTGGAGATAATAAGCTGTCTTGTTGATATGGGCTGTTTTGAGTGACATCTAGGGGCTGTTTTGATGCTATAAAATTGAATAAAAGTGGTAGTTTACAAGTTGTCTTGCTTTTATTATTTATGTATTAAAATGTCACGAAATTATTTTTGAAGAATGTGAAGGATTTTATAATCTACTTTGACAATAGATTAACTTGGAATGACCATTGATGAATTAGTGAAATATGCTGTAATTGAATTGGGTGCGATTCGAGATTAGTTGCGAAATTAATAAAAATTAGAATGTGATACGTATGGGTAAAGCGGAAGCAAGGAAAGGCGGATTAGTGTCCGAGTGTGAGTTAATGGTGAGTGGTTATATTTTTATTTAAAGTGTTTATGAGATTTATTAAGTTATAATGAATATTATTTAAAATATTGTTTAAATACTCCCTTTATATTTGTTCAAGTAATCATTGTTATTTTAGTTACCAAGTTTATAATTTTGAATTATTTAAACTTTAGCATGTTAACTCTTTTAGCAAGAAAGCAATTATTTTATTTGAGTAATTATATACAAAAATTCAATATGCTAAAGTAGCTCTGAAGTTAGACTTTGGCCTTAGAAAAAAAAAATGAGATTTTAATCTCAAGCCTTTTGTTAAAAGAAAAGAAAGAATTTTTAGTATTTTGGGAAAAAGAAATTTTAGACATCTATGGTTTACCCTAGCCCCAGTTAAGTGCCCAGTTGAGTGCCCTATGCATGTACGGTAGATGTGAGAGAGTCACTAACCGAAAGTGGAGTCTGGAAGACTCCTAAGAGAGAGAGTTAGTTGAGTCACCCTCTGCACGCATAAGGGTAGTGTAGATCGGACCGATTGCATAGAGGTAACGTGTGCCTAGAGTTCGCGCATCGGCGACTACATAAGGCAGATTCCTTAATTCCTAGTGGCTATCTAGAGATTTGATGCTGTCATGACAGGAGTAGTTTCCCTGGGTTACCATCAAGGCGGGAAATGAGAAAGTTTTAGAAAGAAATTCAAAACGAATTTCAGAAATGATTTTCGAATGAGATTATATAAAGTATATCAGAAAATATTTTAGTTTTATTCAGTTGTTTATCTCACTGAGTTATGCTCACCAGTTTGTCTCCATTGTGTTTCTTAAAAATTCTCCCCAGGTATAGGTACGAGCCGTCAACCAGAAGAGTCTCCATCATACGCATAGGTGGCCTGACTCTAAAGATCTCACTGCATAGGTTTACATTTTAAATTATATGTCATGCATCATAAGTAAATTTTGGTAAATATACTTGTAAATTATCTTTGGGTTCTATACTATATTGTATTTAAAAAATTAAATTTTGGTAAAGAAAAAATATATTGTTGTGTTTAATGAAAATGATCTGCTAATCATCAATTTCCATTTGAACAATTGTTTGTGGTTGAACTATGGAAAATGAATTGAGGGCCTAAGGCCCAGTAGTGGGGAACTGTGTGCCATAGAAGTGTTAAATTTTGAAATTTGCAGGGTGGCATGTTTGGAAAACAACCGTTATGCTATCCAAATTTTTATAAATTCGTTTTATGAATGTTTGAAATAATAAGAAAAGAAAAGGAAAAATTTCACCACGTTTCCGCATTTCGAAAGAAAGTATTAAAAAGTAAACGACGTAGCTTTACAGGAACTTTCCAGTTTGATCAGATATCCATTGGAGGGCTACTGTGAGGCGGCCGGTAGGCCAAGTAAGGAAAGGGGCCTGTCTTTTGACATCTTGAGGATTGTGAAGTTTGAAAGCTTTGATTTTTAGTTTTAACTATTATGAATTTTCTGTTTATTGAATGCTTGGAGATGGATGTCATTTGAATGATGGAATTTGCAGAATGGACAAGTATTGCTAAGTTTGATAACATTTATTTAGAGCCTCTATATGGAGAATGTTTGCTTTGTATTGAAATTTGTGTTTCGGTTGAGATTCCCAACTCAGAAGTTGGGATTCCCAACTTCCGAGTTGGGAATCCAAACCTTTCGATTAAGATTCCCAACCTTGAGGTTGAGATATTTTTCAACTTCCGATAGTATCTACGGTGGGATTCCTAACCTGGAAGTTGGGACCTAACCTTTAGGGTGGGATTCCCAACATTCGAGTTGGGAATCCCAACCCTAAATACCGTCGGAGGTTTGGAATCCTGACTCCGGGTTGTAAATCTCAACCAGAAGGTTGGGATTCCCAACCCCTAAGTTGTGATTCCAACCCTCCGAGTTTGAAATCCCAACAAAAGGGTTAGGAACCTTCCTAACCCTTTTGATGGGATTTCCAACCCCTGGGTTGCGAATCCCAACCCTAAGGTTGGGAATGAGATCCGGGTTTAGAATCCCATTCCCAACCCATGGGTTGGGAATCATATCACTGACTTTAGGAAGGTTCCCAACCTCTGGGTTGGGATTCCCAACCTCGAGGTTGGGGAGGTTGGGAATGAGATCCAGGTTTGGAATCTCATTCCCAACTCGGAAGTTGGGATTCCCAACCCATGGGTTGGGAATCATATCCCTGACTTTGGAAAGGTTCCCAACCTCGAGGTTGGGGAGGTTGGGAATCTCAACCCGAAGGTTGGGAATTGTGTACCTAGGTTTGGAATTAAGTACTTTTTTCTGTACTTCTAATAATTCTTAAATAATGGATGTTAAAACCCTTCCGGTTGGGAGTACCCAGGTTGGATAATGAAGGTTAGGGTCATTATTTTCCTCTTCCTTTTCTTTCTACTTTTGTTTCATGTTCATATTTTCATTGTTTAATTTATTAGACTAATTTCCTAACTGAATTACATTGTGAACGTCAACAGGAGAGGAAGAAAAACTCTTAGCAACCTACCGATGAGATTCCAGCCTAAGAGACAAACAAACTTTCTCTATATAAATATGTTTGAAAAAGAGTAACTGATCTTAATCAAACCGTTTTCATCCTTGATTGTTTTCTCATTGTTAGGAAAGCTGCTATTGCAACCCTTGGTTTTGAAGTTCAATGCAACAACTAATTCAATGCACCTTTTAAATTAATTAGAAAAGATCTAAAAACCAAGGATGTCAGTTGAGAAGATGATGAAGTGCTCATTAATTTAATTGATATGAAGATTTTCTGAAGATTGACATTTAGCTTATTTATTTACTTTGATTAAATCAGATTTTTTGCACTTATTGATATGGAAACTTTTGTCCAACAAGTCAATAATTGTTCTTTATATAGTTATTATTTACCATTCACGAATCATAAGATTCTGAAACAACAACAATAGTAAATCATATAATAAAAGTTCTTCATTTTTTTATTGTAATGGGGATGCTCGTATGAAGACTTTAAAGTCACCAACCACAAATAATCACAAATATTAGTAACACCAGTTGTTTCACCTCATAACAAATATTAGTAATAGATCTTTTTTCACCCTCAACAACCACAAATAAACAATCATTCAAACTGAAATTCAGCACACATTTGATAAGCCCAAAAAAGAAAAACAAATTATACCAATGCCATTGTGTGTTGTCTTTATAGCCAAAGGTTTCAATAAGCTATACAGATGCATTAGCTAAATAAGTCACATGATTGTAAACTAATTAAGAGTATAACTCTAGAGAATACACCTTTAGCATACATTGTCTCAGTTATTGACAATAAAGACAACAACACAATGTTCAACAACATAAAGACAATAAAGGCAACAATATAAAGGCAACCAATTTTTAATAAGAATCAAAAGGAAATAATGACTTTAAGAACTTGTATGATTCTCTGATACTCATCAAAACTACTTGCGATCCCCTAGTAGGTGAAGATCCAGAAGGAGGAAGGATGTCTGCTAGAATATCAATCTCCTATTCAAAAGTAGACAGTTCTTGAGGCAAAAACTGTGAGTTCGATGAAGGTGGAACCTTGGAGGCATTTTGTGCAGAGTATGTAATGATAAATAATGAATCCCGAAAGTCAGGGACTCTATGCACTTTTGAAGTAGCTAGCTATGTTAGTTTAGCATTTTGGTTCATAATGGAGTGGAAAGGATCACGAGCTGCTGAAGTCTAAGGTTGGGATGGTACAGAGTCCGTAGATGGGATAGCTTTGAAAGGAGAATCACCAAATGGATCTTCAAAAGGCTGCAACAAAGAAGCGATTTTTATTAAACAACAATGAACTAAGTCAAAAAAATTAAAAAGAAAAAGATAGTAATAAGGCCTGGAAACAACTTGATAGTAAAATCGGTTTTTTGTTTCCTTCTTCCTTTCCAAGAAAGGAATGATGTGGGTTCATTTACCTAGCCTCTCAACTGAAAAACATCACATCAAATACCCTCTTAAATTATAATCCTAAGTAATACACACACAGAGAAAGAAAGATCATACTTCTAGCTTTTAAGCAACCACATCAATCCTCACCAACGAAGTTGGTGTGTGAACTAGGACACACCACAAAATTGAAAACGTTCCATATCTCAAATTGGTATCCCATAGCTTCCTCAGGTTATGATCAAAACACGTAATCGACAGGGTTATGCTTTGTAATGCAATGTCATAATAAAATCTCTTTTGGTAATACATACATAATGTTATATTATGATAAGATCTTTTCTACGAATATTAAAACTTAGTATATGATCTATTAGCCTCTACAATATCAAACTTCCTCCACTTCTAGTCCTCAACCGCGAAAAGGACTATTTACTATGTTAGCCAAACAAAAGAATGAAGCACAATCTAGCCTTTTTATATAAAGAAAAGACGAACTTGTTCAAATTGATCACAATTATCATTATTCTTTTTTCTTTTTTTGTTATTTATAATAGATTTAGTTTGACCAAGGTCAAATCAATGAATCTTAAAATGTCAAATTCAATTTTTTTACTAAAATTATGCATCTATAATAGAAATTTGTTGTGTCGAAACCAAATGAATATGTTGTCTTACTGTCTTGTTGAGTTAGTTTGTACTGTCGTACTATGCAACTTCAAGAACTAGTAAATGACAGTGGTTAGCCCATCTACACTAACATATAGAAAATTATTTTCAATAAAATTGATAGAGGCTGTTATTAAAGGATTTCAAAGATAAAAATATTTTTGATTCTTTTTGTTTAACATAATACTCTTTAGGTGATAAAATTCATATATAAATAAAGCAAATCAACTAAATAAAGCAAATCAACTATATCATACTTATTATTAAATTTTTTTATTTTTTTTAAAGTGCCCCCTCCCACATAAATTTTTAGGTTGGCCACTAATTCCAGCTCACTAATAAGACTGCTTTCCCAAATATAAAAGTAAACAACTAGTTACAGAGACTCAATTAAAAAGATTCAGTAACATACTGTTAAAAAGTTGGTAAAAAAAAAAAAAAATTGTTACAACGTACCTCTGAACTTTGGGGATGCCACAACGATAAGGAGTACCTTCAACACTTGCAATATGGTACTGCACATTATTCATCACAATTAAACAGCGATACTGAGCAACATAGTGATAAACAAAGATACTAAGCAACACAACGATAAATAAAGGAACCAAGCAACATAGTGACAAATAACGATACCCAGCACAACATATAAAAGGAAGCAAGTTGACAACACATAAATATGCATACCTATCAAATGAAGAATTATCAACACAACTACAAACCATGTTCAGAATGTCTGTAAACAGTTGGACATTTTTACCACCATCTAAACCAGGATCAACCTCTAAATGATCATAAGCAATGAGTTTATGCGTTTATGCAGTTTGAACAAGTTGAATTAGTAATTACCATGTAGGAAATGCATACAAAGGGATACTCAAGAGTGTGGTGGACACAATAGGGAGCAATTTTAAGAAAAGTTTAAACTCAGGTTTTCCTGGTCCTTGGTATGATTCTCATAGAAGACTACTCTCCAAAAAAATATACATGTTGTAATTTGACGTCAAAAGAAAGCAAGCACTTACATGAAGACAATCCAAAGCAAATTCTAGGATTTTCAGGTTCTTAGTCTCAAATGCAAGTCAATGAGGATTCAAAACAAGCTCCACCTCAGCACCTTCCAAGGTGCGACTAGCGTTAGCTGAGGCAGATACAACAGTTCCACCCATACCAACTGTCCTCGCAGCATGTTCCAACTCCTCAACAGCATGTGGAATTGTGGGTAGCTGATCAGATCCTGTTTCAGTCTTTGCAGCTTCACCTTCAATTTCAAGAGAACTACAAGCATATAAAAACAAATTCAGGAAAAAGTAGCGTTCAAGGTCTTAAACTAATCCTACACAACTGCTTTGAAAGTATTTTTCAGAAATTGCCAATTAAAATCTGACAGCCAATACTGCATAACTAACATGCTTCAGCAGAAAAATTAACAGTCACAGTCTTGAACTAATCTACAAAAATGCTTTAGTAGCATTTTTTAAAAATGCCCAATTAAAATCTGATACCAACAAAGCATAATTAGCATGCTTCCGCTAGGCAGGACTGAAGTGTAATCTCACTAGTGTAAGATTGTATTACATGTTACAAATGAACAATATAAAAAGTGACTTAAAATTGTTAGCCTCTTGCTCACCTCCTTCATATAAGATTAGGAACTCTCTTGATGTATAGAAAATATCACCAAAACCAAGGAAAAGAATAAACCAAAAACATTAAATGAGAAACAGGGAGAGTTGGTCAATGTTTTTAGCCACCAAAAAAAAAAATATATTGCCTTTAAAAGGAAATTCAAGTCACCAAAAGAGATCAAAAAGGAAGCAACGCCACAATTGTTTTCCTTGCAAGCATATCTAAACCACTTATAGAACATTTAAGGTAAAACCTGTCTCAATACACCTCTTCAAGTAACTTTCTTTCCTATCAAAATGACAATATAAATTATTAAGGGAAAGAAAAGATAAACTAATAGATTTATTGTTCCAAAATTTTTCTAGGCATGTATCAAAAGATATTAGCAATTCTTTATCTACTTAATGAAAACATAGAAGGTCTGAGTAAATGCTTATAAAGGCCTGGAATCATCTTTCATGCTATTATCTGAAGAAACATAATAGTAAAATAAAGAAAATAAATGAATAGTTGAGAAACTAAATACAACCAATAAATTTACCAACAATACATCAATACAACATTGAATAGATGGAAATGAAAAGACAAAAACAACTGTCATGTACACATTTTACAAGCATGGATAAGAGAATCAATCAACTATATCCTTTACTATCATATACACATATTCTCCTCAATATTATCGATATAGGCTCTATTGGATGGCAAATAAACGCTTCATTTCATAGAATTTTCCCACATGTTATCTTGAATATGTATAATGTTTATGTTTGTATTAATTAAGTCAAAAGAAAGCAAATCTACTATCTTTTCCAACTCATAAAACTGAAACTGAAGTTAGTCAAAAGAATGAGCATCCTAAGCAAAATTCAAGATCCAAGACAGCACATCCCATAACAAAGAACCAAGCATCTACCATTCCAAAATATAGTAATTCTTTAACTAAGCAGGCACAAAGTTATTCAGACAACAACAAACCCTACATCTACCACTCGATTGGAACCCAAACCACTCAAAATACAAAATAGAGACTAACCTACTAAGGTCAGTTAAACCAGTTTACACTCACATTAAAACCACCTAAAATTCAACCCCAATAAACTGGCTCAAATTATATGATTCCATATACTCCCTGAAACTCAAATTCTGATTACAAATAATAATATCACAAAAACATGAGTGGCATTACAATAAACACATTGCACTCATAATTCGACAACAAAAAACAACAATTCAATGAACTGAACACAATAGCTCGACAATCACAGCTTAAATAAAATTAAATAGAGGAATTCACATGACTGAAAATAAAAGCAAAGAGAAACGAAACAGAAGATCTTGACCTAAGCAAGTTTGAATAGCCTTTCGAAGATCGGGATACTTTTTCTCAGAACACTCTTTAAGCATCGACTCGAACGCTCGATTCATGAATCCACCAACCACCATTTCTTCTCTTCGATTATATGATACAATCCTCTCACCTAGAAAAACAAATTTGAAATGAATAAATAAATGACAATGTCGAGATCGCCTGAGATCTATGTAGAGGGATGAAGAATTTTGACTTTACCTTGTTTATGCTGATGTTGGATAAAAGAAATGTGAGAGTGATATTTTGGGAGAGAAGGAGATTGGAAGGGAGAGTAGAGTAGATCTGTTGTTTTTTTTTTTTTTCCCTTCGTTTTGTGCATGTGCTACTATGTGATATGGATGGAGCCTAGACTGTACCCGAACTTCATTGTGACGATGGTGGGTGTAGGTGCGATGGTGAGGTACGACAGTCAGGACTTTGGACGGTGGGTTGGGATTCCTAGAGCGAGAATGAGAGAAAAAAGTTGGGAATAGAGAGAGTGACAAGTTTTGTGGAGAGAGAATGACCGTCACACAGCTATAAAAGGGTGATTTGGTTGAGTAATCAAAGGTATTCTTGTCCAAAAAAAACCACCGTGCAGTGATTTTAAAAAAAAAAAAAATGGCCATTTCCCAAATGGGTCATCACAAAAACGTCAAATTTCAACAAAACCCTAAAAACAAAACTCATAAAGCTTTTCAATGGTTGTTTTGCATACCTGTTGTCACCGAAAATGTCCCTTCTAACCACAAGATCAACTTCACTATCTCTGACACACTTTTTATATCACTTCCTAGAACTTGAGCCACTTGTTTCACTCCTCCAAAATTTCTCAAGGACTCAAAGCTTTTCTTTCTCAACATCTCACTTATCATCCTCTTATCAATTTCAAGAAAAGATTGTGTCTCCAGGCTCCTTTTCAAGTGACGAGGACTAGGATTTTCATTTCTAATGTCAATGGCAGAGTGACGCAAGAGCCTATTGTTTTGGTCAAGTAACTTACTGGTCAAGGAAACAAGAACCCTTGTGAAATATATAGCCCTGAAAGTCATCTGCCACCTCCTCTGGTAAACTTTCGACAATGAAACATTACCTTCATGATCATCCAGGATGATCTTTTGACTTGGTTTCAAAACTATAAAGTCATGACTACAAACAAGACCGGTAACAATGGAGAAAAGACCCAAAGGAAAAAAAAATGGAGCTTTGTAAGCGTGAAAAACCAAGATTTCAAAGATTGTTTTTATAGTAAACTTACAGAGGCATGAAATTTCACTGTTGTTCTGCTTCCTATAAAAGCTATTGGCATTGGTAACTGATTTGGTGTTTATTATTTTAGAGCTTGGGGGATTTGCGTGAACAGAAGACACAACGAATTCATAGGCCTCCATTTTCCAAGTTGTTTCATTTTTATATTTATTAATTTTTAATTTCTAATTTAATTTTATGAGATTTCTGTGAGTAATGCATAAAAGGTTTCTGATTAATTAAATGGTTAAAAGGGATTTTTATAAAGATTATAGTCTCACATTTTCAAGTTATCAAGAGAGTATTCATATAGACACATTGTAACTGAAAAAATTTAGGAATCCATACATTATATATGGTTACTTATATTGGAGAACATACCATATTATTTATGTAATGATATGTCCGTCGATCCAAATGAGAAAATATAAATTTTAAAGTTTTGTTCTTTGAATCAACTTTACATATTGTGAGTGGGTGCATATACCAAATTGCTTGACATCAAAATTTTTTTATTCATTGTTATCGTCCCCATTGCATAAACTTGTATATGATTCTTGAGTAAATAGTACCAAATAACTTATCTCATATTTAACTAGCACTAAAGAATTGGAATCAACTTTTCTAACACCTCCCTAAATAAAAAGACTATAATACCCTTATTTAAAAGAAAAAAGAAAACACTATATTTAGGTTTTAGGTTTTCTCTCCCTCTCACTCTACTGCCTTCCTCTTCTCTCCCTCCCTCTCTACCATCTCCCTCTCTCTACCGGTTCTACATCATTGTCGATTAGTAACCTTTTCCATCATTGCCTCTCTTCATTTTCTTCATTTTCTTTTTTTCTTTTTCTTTTTCTTTTTTTAATCTGGTTCTGGCTCTAAACCCAAAACCATGTGGTTTGGGTTTGTTCAAACTCAAAACTAGTGGGTTCAAGCCCAAAAACCCTCTTTTGATTTATTTTTAGATTTTATTTTATTTTTTGATTTTATTTCATCCCCCTATTCTAATTTTATTTTATTTTTTTTGTGGATGTAATTGTTGATGTTGTTGTGAAAGAATGCATGAAATGGATGGGTGATGATGTTGATGGAAGGGTTTTGGGAATGTTGTTTTTGGTGATGATTTCTAATTTTATTTTAATTTTTTGTGGATATGGTTGTTATTATTGATGTTGTTGTTGTGTTTTGTGGGAGATTGGATTAAAGAAATGAATGGGTGGTGATGTTGATGAAATAATGGATGAGTTGTAGGAAACATATATATATATTGGAGAAACACATAACATGTTTAACACATAATGTGAATGAAAATTTAAGGAAAAAAATGATGAATGAAAGAGGAAGCAAATCACAGAGATGAAAATTTAAATATTAAAAAAAAAATTGAAAGAAAGAGGATGCAAATCATGCCCTAACATTAGTGTGTGGAGTGCTCACTCCGCGCCACACTCCGCACACTAATATTAGTGGGCAAGCTAAACACACTTTAATATTACTGAGTGGAGTGCACAGAGTGTTCACTCTACACTATAATAGTGTGCGAGTCATTTGACCTGCGCCTTATGTAAGGCGCGGTGTGTAGGCAAGGGTCAAATGACGTGCGCCCTCATTTGATCTATGCAAGCACAGGTTGTTTGACCTGCGACCTTATTAGGGTGTTATTGGTGCACTTTGCACATTATTAAGGTGTTATTCACACATTATGGAGTGGTTTCGAGCATGATCCCCATCTTATTGGGGAAACTTGTGCCATATGAAGTAGGTTAGGATGTACCCCACGTCTTATTTTTGGCATTGAGAATTAAAAAATTGGGAAAGTTTTCTAAAATGTTAAAACAATGGTAGTTTTGTCATTAAAAGAAGTGAATAGTAAAAAGGTGCTAGAAAACATAGTTTAGTTCTTGGTGTTAATAAAACATGCAACCAATTTTTTAGTACTTAAAAATAAAAAAAATAAAAAATAAAAAAAAACCTATGATTTTCTTGTACATCCAATCTCACTGTCACTTCAATTTTCTACACTCCATTAAGAGAACTATTTTTCTTTATCATTATCGTTTTAAAAGTTAATTAGTTGTGCCAAGTAATGTTTATGTTTTTGAAGTCTTTAAAGACACATATGAATATGTAATCATGTGAAAGACTTTTACTGAATGGAAATATAGAGAAAAGGATTTTCTATTTTGTAGACAATCTAAAGGGAAAATTATGAAATTTGCCAAACAACTCTATATTAGTGCAAATTCCTTTAGAAGTAAAATGTCCTTTTCTTTTTACATGAAGAAGCCAAGTATTTTTTTTTTTTTTAAAAAATCTACTTAACTTTGGTACTGTATCAACTAGTTAAATTCTAGTATTCCTTTTCCAACTTTGATATTTTTGGATTCCATTTGTGGAATTCTTCACCAAGAATTAATGACATTGGACTTATGATGTGAATATAGGTGAATGTGACTTAAGATTATGTTATTTTATCCATCCATAATCATTCTTAAATGAAACATGTAGTCTCTATAAACAGTAAGTAGTTATTTCATGTTATGTGTAACTTTGTTCAATAAAATCATGTCATTTATTTATCAATCTAAGCTTTTAATTCAAAATTACAATTGTGATGCACTATTTCTTGATATTTATAAAGAAAGTGATGAACAATCTCATCCACTAAGTGAATGTTATATGAATTTACATGCTCTCCCCACCTTAACTGTTTCCTTGTCTTTTGAAAGCATGTGATTGGTTGTTAATAGAGTTTAATGGAAATTAATTATATCTTAATCACCCATTGATTGAAATAAGTACTGGATTTGGATTCTGCCTCCACCTTAACTTTTTCCTCATTTTTTAAAAATGTGTGAGAGGTTATTGATAAGGTTTTAGTGGATAGCATTTACATCCTAATCATTCGATGATTGGAATGATAAGAAATTTATTCTCTCTCCACCTAACTTTTTCCGCATATTTTTTAACCATGTTATTAATTGTCGATAAAATAATATTGGAAAAACTTAGCCTCCTCGCAGTCCATTGATTTTTTCCATAATTAGATTACACATCTTGACATAGAGAGTAAAAAAGTTAATATACAATAAATTAAATCCAAGGAAAAAAGACGATTCCAAATTCTACGTGTATGCCTCATATGACAAAGAGTGCACCAAAAGCAAAGCAAGAATATAATCACTATCCATAAAAGATCAAATGAGAAATCACAAAAGCATTTTCGAAGTAGCTTCAAGAAAAGAAAACTTCTTTTTTTGGTATTATGTCATTACATTATCGTGTTTACAAACAAGAGACGTGGAAAAATTTCCATAAATATCATGTAAAGCATTGTTCCCAAATTGCAAGTTGAATTGGACCTATACTATAAACCCTTGATCTTCGTTTGGGCTTTCTTTTCTTGTTTTTTCAGAACTTTTTGTTTTCTTCCCCATTGAAATTGTCACAATTTCTCTATTATGCAATGCCAAGTAAGAGAAGATTTTATAAGAAAGGAGCCTATTAATGTTAGCAGGTGGTGTTATGATCTACCCTGATACGTACAAAAACATGGTCTGCATGTGGGTGGTCAATCCATAACTAAAGTGGTGGACTGTTTGGAGACCGAGTCTTGCATTGTTTGTTTTGGTTGAATAATAGCAACCTTAGATTTAGGAGGCAGTTCTTCAAACATGCCAAGGTTGCTTAATTGTAGCTTTGTTGTTTTAGTTGTTGGCAGTTCTTCAAATGTGTCAAAGTTGCTTAATTGTAGCTCTGCTGTTTTAGTTGCTCTTTACTTGGTTGACAAGTTGTAGCTAGGTTTAAATACCAGAGACAAATATTGAATAAGTAGGCAAAATTTATAACTATCTCTTGTCTTATTCCTCTTCCCCATTCTTATTTCTAAAAAATTCTCTTAACAGTGGTATCAGAGCCTGGTTCGCTCATTATGGCAACTCGGAATCAATCGAATGCAGAGTTTCGAAACGAGGTTCACGAGATATTGGGACGTCACGAATCCAGCATTGATGAGGTACATTCCACATTGCAAATTATTCTGACCAAAATTCAGAATTTAGAAGCAACATAAGGATCTTATCCCTCCAATCCTGATGTTAACCCATTTGCCCCAACCGAATCCTCCCATCCATTCAACCAACATACCACAAGTAAAACCCAGCTTTCATCTAACCAAAACAATCATCACTTGAAACTAAATTTTCCAAATTTTGATGGAGAGGATCCTACAGGATGGGTTTACAAATCCGAACAATACTTCGAGTTCAAGGAGGTCACCCCAGAGCAACAAGTGCAACTTGCCTCCTTTTACCTTGAAGGCATTGCGCTCCAATGGCACCGATGGTTCACTAAGTTTAGGGTACCGGTGACTTGGAAAGAATTCACAAAGGCCTTACTACTTCGCTTTCAACCAACAGATTACGAAGATCCTTCTGAAGCCCTCACTCAACTCAAACAAACCACGACAATCACAGCCTATCAAGAGGCTTTTGAGAAGCTTTCACATAGAGTAGATGGTTTGCCGGAGTCCTTCCTTGTTGGATGCTTTATAGTCGGGTTACGAGATGAGATCAGGCTGGACGTCAAAATTAAACAACCTCGGATACTGGCTGATGCTATTGGGGTAGCCCGATTGGTTGAAGAACGAAAAAACTTACAGAAGAAAATGGTTGGTCCCTCAAAAACCAACGTGTATAGCAATCAATTGAAACCTGGACCCAACAGTTCAACAAGGGTTTTAGGACCTCCACCCATGCCTAAAACAAGTTCTGGAACCAGTAATGCACCTAATTCCTTTAAGAGGATTACGAGTCAAAAAGCTCGAGAGAGGAGGGAAAAAGGTCTCTGTTATTACTGTGATGAGAAATTCATCCCTGGGCATAGATGTCAAAGACCCTAACTATTCATGATTGGCGATGTTGATAGCACCCAAGAAGAACCCCTTCACATTGACTGCGAGTATCAGGAACCAGCACAAAACAGTTTGCTACCTGAAATCTCCTTCCATGCAATCACCGGAACCGAACATCCTCAAACTCTAAGACTTCAAGGTAGGCTGAAAGGAAGAGAGGTCACCATATTAATCGACGGAGGAAGCACACATAACTTTGTGGACCAGTCTTTAGTAACAAAATATGGGTTACCAGTAGTTCGAGATAAAGCCTTTCAAGTCATGGTCGCCAATCGAGAGAAAATAGATTGCACAGGGAGGTGTCTTGCATTACCATTGGATATTCAAGGATATCAAGTGAAGGTTGATTTTTACATCTTACGCGTGGCAACTTGTCATTTAGTCTTAGGAGTGCAATGGCTTGCAACATTGGGACCAGTAGAGATGGATTATCAACGTCTCACCATGACTTTTCATGACAAAGGGACTACTTATACTTTCCAAGGCGTGAAACAAACCGAACTGGAGGCCCTCAATGATAAAGAATGTCATCACCTCCAAGGAACCAGTCTGTTCCTTCAACTGATTTCCACTCAACCAATGCAAAATAGTAGGTGTCACTCTCCAGCTTTCGCTGATATTCTTCACAAGTTCCATGAGGTATTTGAGTCACCTTCACAATTGCCACCGGCTATCCATGACCACCGAATTCTTCTACAACCGTATAGCAATCCTGTCAATGTGAGACCCTATCGGTATCCTTATTATCAAAAAACAAAAATTGAGAAAATGGTTCAGGAACTCTTGCATTGGGGCTAGATTCAGCCCAATCGAAGTCCCTTCTCTTCTCCAGTTCTACTCGTAAAAAAAGCTGATGGGAGTTGGCGTTTTTGTGTGGATTATAAGGCTTTAAATGAAATAACAGTAAAGGACAAGTACCCTATACTAGTGATTGACGAGTTGCTAGATGAGTTATACAGTTCCAGACGTTTTTCAAAACTAGACTTACGATCAGGATACCACCAAATTCGTGTCCATGAAGAGGACATACCGAAAACAGTCTTTCACACTCATGAGGGGCATTATGAGTTTGTTGTTATGCCATTTGGACTCACAAATGTGCCAGCAACATTTCAGAGTTTAATGAACGACCTCTTCCAACCTTATCTCCGTAAGTTTATTTTGGTATTTTTTGATGATATATTGGTGTACAACAAGTCATGGCACGACCATCTTTCTCATCTATGTACTGTTCTGAAAATTTTGAGGGACAATTACTTGTTTATCAAGGAGTCAAAATGCTTATTTGGGGTGGAACAAGTTGAGTATTTGGGGCACATTATATCAGAGAGTGGAGTGGCAGCAGACCCTACCAAGATTCAGGCAGTCCATGAATGGCCAATTCCAACCACAATGAAAGGAGTGCGAGATTTTTTGGGTTTAGCTAGATATTATCGAAAGTTCATTAGTGGGTTTGGTGCAATTGCGGCTCCCTTAACTCGTTTATTGACCAAGGATGGATTTACTTGGACTATGGAGGCTGAACAAGCATTCAAAAAACTCAAAGATGCCTTATCCTATTCCCCTATCCTTAGGCTTCCTGGTTCTCACAACCCTTTGTGGTCGAGTGTGATGCATGTGGATTGGGTATTGGAGCAATTTTATCTCAGCAAGGACAACCAATAGCATTCTTCAGTGAAGCTTTAAAAGGTTTTGCGCTCACATTATCTACCTATGAGAAGGAGATGCTTGCCATTGTGAAGGCAATTCGCAAGTGGCGTCCTTACTTACTTGGTCGTCCATTCGTTGTCAAAACAGATCAACGGTGTCTCAAATTTCTAATGGAGCAGCGTATCACCACTCCAGCTCAAGCACGATGGCTGCCAAAGCTTCTAGGATATGATTATGTTATTGAATATAAGAAGGGACAAGAAAATAGAGGGGCGGATGCATTGTCTCGTATAGTTGAGATAAATTTTTTAGCAGTTTCATTACAATAAGCTGATTAGTGGAAGGATTTGCAACAAGAGGTTCTCCAGGACTCTTATTATGATAAGTTAGCAAGAAAGACTCCCATAACAACTCAACAACAGTACGTTCAATGAGATGGGGTGTGATTTCAAGGGGGCAAAATAATGGTGGTAGTTGATAGGCTTTCTAAGTACAGCCACTTTGTTCCCTTGTGGCATCCATTTATAGCCTTGTCAGTTGCTAAAGCTTTTGTCTCAACATTATTAAGTTGCATGGTTTCCCGAGTTCAATTGTAAGTGATAGGGACAAGATTTTTTATTAGTTCTTTTTGGAGGAATTTATTTCAGATGCAAGGAACTGAACTCAAGATGAGTTCAAGCTATCACCCACAGACAGATGGTCAGACCGAAGTCACTAATCGGACACTTGAGCAATATCTCATATGCTTTACTGAGGATTAACCAAGGAAGTGGTTTGAATGGCTACCATGGGCTGAATATAGCTATAATACAAGTGTCCATTCTTCTACAAAAATAACCCCTTTTGAAGCTGTTTATGGGGTGCCCCCGCCAAGCTTACTGCCTTACGTTCCGAGAACCACACAAGTACAAGTTGTTGATGAATACTTGCGTGATCGAACATCCATTCTCAGTGATTTGCGTCGCAATTTAATGGTGACACAAGATCGCATGAAAGCACAGGCAGACCAACATCGAAGAGAAGTTCACTTCCAGGTGGGGGGCTATGTCTATTTGAAACTTCAACCTTACCGTCAAGCCTCTGTGTCCTTTCCCAGCTCAGTAAAATTGGCTCCAAGGTTCTTTGGACCATATGAAATCCTTGCCAGAGTTGGTCCAGTAGTCTATTGACTTGCTTTGCCTCTAGGAGCTCAAATACGTGACGTTTTACATGTCAGCCTCTTACGGAAGCACCTGGGAAATAGACCTATAGTTTCACCATCTCTTCCCCTAATTTCAGATGATTCAGTTATTCTACCACAACCAGAAAAAGTCCTTGATCGGTGCGTCATTCAGAAGGGAAAATATCGTCCTAGAACGGAGGTTTTAATAAAGTGGGTTGGGGCACCTGAAGAGGATGCTACTTGGGACAATTTATGGAGGTTTTCTAAGCAATATCTTGACTTCATCCTTGCGGACAAGGATACTTTAAGTGGGGGGGAATGATATGTACAAAAACATGGTCTGCATGTGGGTGGTCAATCCATAACTAAAGTGGTGGACTGTTTGGAGATCGAGTCTTGCATTGTTTGTTTTGTTTGTTTTGGTTGAATAACAACAACCTTAGATTTAGGAGGCAGTTCGTCAAACATGCCAAGGTTGATTAATTGTAGCTTTGTTGTTTTAGTTGTTGGCAGTTCTTCAAATGTGCCAAAGTTGCTTAATTGTAGCTCTGCTGTTTTAGTTGCTCTTTACTTGGTTGACAAGTTGTAGCTGGGTTTAAATACCAGAGACAAATATTGAATAAGTAGGCAAAATTTATAACTATCTCTTAACATCAGGATTGGAGGGATAGGATCCTTCTGTCGCTTCTAAATTCTAAATTTTGGTCAGAATAATTTGCAATGTGGAATGTGCCTCATCAGTGCTGGATTCGTGACGTCCCAATATCTCGTGAACCTTGTTTCGAAACTCTACATTCGATTGATTCCGGGTTGCCATAATGAGCTAACCAGGCTACAAGTTGTAGCTGGGTTTAAATACCAGAGACAAATATTGAATAAGTAGGCAAAATTTATAACTATCTCTTGTCTTATTCCTCTTCCCCATTCTTATTTCTAAAAAATTCTCTTAACATACCCCAAGAATAAGTGCAGGCTATATTTGGTAGCATTTGTTTTGCAAATAGAATGTAGTAGAGTCACATTTTTTAGTTGCCGGACTTTCTTGATAGTGAATTTTCCTGGAAAGTATGATCAATCGATTCTTAGTTGGAAAAAGAAGTTTTATGTGAAGCAATTTAACCACTCACTCACAACATGTAATGTGACACGTTAATCATGATATGTTCATGTGCCTCTCCCCTGCAAGGATTTCATGTTAAAAATGGCCCATGTCAAACTAATCTCTTAACTTAAATAAAATTAAATTTTCTAATAAATTCCTAACTTTATGAATTTCTTACAGTAATTTGATATATTTAAGCACCGTCTGACATGACAACAATAACAATATTGGATTTCTTTTAGCTATTTTAAAGTTGCATAGTAAAAACAAGTCAACTCTTTGTATTGTCAAGGGACCTGTGCTTTA
The DNA here is from genome assembly GCA_019925255.1 of Litchi chinensis. Taxonomy (NCBI): domain Eukaryota; kingdom Viridiplantae; phylum Streptophyta; class Magnoliopsida; order Sapindales; family Sapindaceae; genus Litchi; species Litchi chinensis. The sequence continues at coordinate 2,255,682 of CM034466.1, read as the reverse complement.
AGTTAACGGTACAGTTGTGAAAAATCTCAGTTCAAAAATGTTAATTTGCTGCAAGATGTAGTTATTTAAAATGAACGATACTAAAATAAAATAAACAAAGATCAAAGCTAAACAGTTTACTTTACACATATTTATTTAAGAATTTTGATGTTTTATGTATAAATATTAAAAATAATAAGTTATATTTGGGAAAGACATTGAAAATTTCTCAGATATATGAACTTTTTTTAACTACATTTCCCATATTTCCTTAATTTTTTGGTTGCTGGTTCTGGTCTCCCTCCATTGCGCGCACCACCGTCTCTCTGTTGTCACACCACCACACTGTTCCGGACACGGTTCTGTTGTAGCATCGCTGTTTCTATCCTGTATTTTGTTGCTGCACCGCGCTGCATTGCACACCACGCTGCTACACCGTCGCCACATAGCACACCATCGCACCACCTGCTGCCGCTACCTCGTTGCCGCTGCTGTCTCTGTTCAATCTTTCCCTTCAACACATCACAGGCTGCCGTCTCGCACTACCAAATCACACTGTCGCGCCACCTGTCGTTTCGCACCCTGGTCTGTATCACCTTTGCTGCTGTCGTACCCTGGTCTGCACCGTCGCCACCGTTGCACCTTGGTTTGTATCACTGCATCTCTCTAAACCAGAAATCAAGCGGCTGTCGTACCCTGGTCAGCATCACTGTCTCCATCTATTGCTTCCGCTGTTTGGTATTTCTGTTACTACTATTATTCCTTGTCTGTTGCTCACATTCTTGTGGCGTCGCATGACTCCCTGTTCTAATTTCTGGCTTCTGTTTATTTTTATTTTTTTCTCTTTTTCTTTTTTGTTTTTTAAAAACTGACTCATAATACTATCAAGATCAATTGAAATAGAACACTAATAACACGATCCGAAAAACAACTTTCATATAGAAGAAATCGGCTTACATGAAAGTACAGAAAAAGCCCGCATGTGAGTTTGGGTGGGGGTGGGGGGCGCGGGCACGGGATTGCGGGTTAGTGGGGCTACCCACACAAATTTATGGAGATGATACGATGGAATGTAGAACCCACACCAAGTGGCATGGTTCGTGGCTTTTAACCACAAACACCAACAGCCGGCCACGACTTTTGTTCTCATTTATGGCTCACATTCTCAGTGCTGGTCTGTCTTAACTTGTGGTTTATTTTGTTGGACTTGCTTATTTGGGCTTGTCCATTAGGCATGATTCTTGTATTGGGCTTGTTTTTCTCATTAGATTTCTTTATTGGACTTTTTTTTTTGAACAATTAAAGGAAAGGACGTATGTGGTATCAAGTGGATTGCTCTTACAAGAAACAATATTTTAAAATATTTTCATGGGTGAATAAACAAAAAGGGGTACACATACAATTTATTAGGAGTGCAAATACCGTCACTCTTATGGTTTTGGCTTCATGGAAAACTCATGAAAAGTAGATGTGTCTCAGCCTATAAACATTATTTTAGATGACCAATGCTATGTTTAATGGGCCCAAACAATGTCAAATTTTCTCAAAAATAGGAAATTATGGTGCTACATTACTAGGGATCATAAACTGCCTACAAAACTTAAAAATGAGACTGATGAGAAACGCAACGAACGACTTGATAATTGGGATAGTAAAAAATCATTAAACATCACTTGGATTCACAACACTTTGATTCTATTAATTAATCTTCAATTTGGCCGCTTTGACACCATTCAATCTCTCTTGAATTTCTTAGTTCACAAGTACACTATCTTAGATCTCTCTCATCAATATAATTTGTTATGTAATTTTCATAAATTATGATAGTAACCTGGTTAGTCTATTTTTTATTTTCATCCAAAGATACAATTTCTTTGAGATCAACTAGCACTTTGCAAGTCCACCGGGACCGATAATGCTGAAGCTGAAAAATTCAATACTTATAGAGATCACCAGCACTTGATACAATTTCTCATGGCTTTCACAGATGCTTTTGAGCCCACTCATGCATCTCTCCTTCATCGTCATCTTCTACCTACTCTTAAACAGACTATCTATAGAGTAAAATAATTAATTTATATCTTTTGTCAAATGTAACTATCAGAGGTTTAGTTAGATGATATTTAGGAAAATAATAATAATAATATTAATATTAGTAACAATTTTAGTTAGATGGACTAAATTGATTATAGTTTTGTATTTTTGTAATTATGGATCACATCAATTAAAAATATATAGATTGGTCATGTTATAAAATTAAAATAAATAAACAAAAGTAAAAGCAAGAATTACCGATGAGAGAAAAATTGAGAATGAGAAAAAGAGGGCAGAGAGGTAGACAAGAAACAAAAGAAAAAAAGGCATGTATATTTATCATTGGAGCTTCTCCTATTTATACACCAAACTTAGTCGATTATGAACGACTTTAAAAAAAAATTATATTATTATTTGTTATAATTGTGCATCTAGAACGTTCACAACACTTCTCTTTGGATGACACCATTATATTATATTTAAAAATTTGCTAGTAAAAACTTAATAAGATAAAAACCTAAGCAAAAGATATTGATCTATTATAATTTTTTGGATTCAATAGTATTTGGACGTACTTAGAGAGATTGCCTCGTTAAAAACCTTATTAGGGAAACTCAGTGGGATAAAAACTATTGAAGGAAAAAAGAGTGCAATGCACATATGTCCATATTAATTTAATATACTCCCTCTGAAAGGATGCTTCATAATTGATATAGCTTACATACTCGACGCATTCCAATGCCATAAGTCAATTTCTCGAATGTTGATGTTGATAATGTTTTAGTGAATAAATCTACAAGGTTATTTGGCGAGCGGACTTGTTTAACATCAATTTGTTGACTTGTTAGAGTTAATGAGTATAAAAGAATTTTTATGAGACATGCTTGGTTCTATCTCCTTTGATGTATCCTCCTCTTATTTGAGCAATACATGCAGCATTAACCTCACATATGATAGTTGGGGAATTTGAAGCAGTAAATAGTTCACATGTACTCTGGATATGATGAATGATAGATCCCAATCATAAACATTTTCGACTTGTTTCATGAAGTGCAAGAATTTTAGAATGATTGGAGGATATGGCAACAAAAGTTTGTTTTATGGAGCATCATGAAATTGTTGTATCATTATAAGTAAAAATATATCCAGTTTATGAATGAACCTGTTAGGGATCTGAAAGATATCCAACATTAGCATAACTAATCAAACTTGCATTATCAATAGATTTGGAATAAAATAACCCTAAATCTGTTGTTTCATGAAGAAAAAGAAAAATATGTTTAATCTCATTCCAGTGACGTCGTGTTAGATCAAAATTGAACCTAGCCAACAGATTCACTGAAAAAGCAATATCAAACCTAATATATTGTGCTAAATATAATAAAATACCAATTGTACTTAGATATAATACTTCTGGACCAAATATTTGTTCCTTATCTTGTTTAGGTTGAAATGAATCTTTTATAGAATCAAGAGATTGAACAACCACAAAAGGTACTCAAGGGGTGAGCTTTATCCATATTGAACCGTTTTAGAATTTTTTCAATATATGTTGATTGATAGATAAGTACTCAGTGTGATTTTCGCTTGATTTCCAGGCCGAGATAATATTTCATTTATCCCAAGTTTTTCATCTCAAATTCTCATTTTAAATAGTCAGCAGTTTTTCGAAGCTCTTCATGTGTTTCGATTAAATTCATATCATCAACATAAATTGCAACAATAGCAAATGCAAATTCTGTTTTCTTTATGAACACACATGGTAGCTAGAATCATTAATATATCATTCATTTGTCAAGTATTTGCTAAAAGATTATACCACATTCGACTACATTGTTTCAATCCATATAAGGATCGTTGCAATTTAATTGAATAAACATTGTTAGCTTTTGATTTGTATATTCCAAGCATTTTAAATCCTTCAAGAATTTTCATGTTGATATCAATATCAAGTGACCCATATAAATATGTTGTCACTACATCCATAAGGCGTATTTGGAGACCTTCTAAGACTACCAAACTTATTAAAAATCTAAAAGTAATTGTATTCATCACAATTAAATATGTCTCATTATAATCAATTTATGGTCTCTGTGAGAGACCTTGTGCAACAAACCTTACTTTATATCTTACAATCTTATTTTTCTCATTGTGTTTCCTTACAAATCCCCATTTGTATCCAACAAGTTTGACATTTTCAAGCGTTTAGACTATAGGTCCAAATACTTTACGTTTGGCTAAAGAATTCAATTCTACTTAAATTACATCTTTCCATTCAGGCCAGTCGTTTTTTTGTCTACATTCATCAACCGTATGTGGTTCATAATCATCGTTCATAATTTTAAAAGCTATTGTATATGAAAATATATTATCAATGATTGTTTCATTACGATTCCACATACCTTCTGTATAATTCATTGGAATTTCTTGATTTTTAAAATTTTGTAGCCATTCAAATGTTTGTGCCTTTTTCGGGGTTTCAGTCTCTTCAAGGATCGGTAACTATTCTGAAGTTGATTTTTCAGAAAATATGGATTTTGTAGCCCAAGTATTATTTTTCCACAGAATCAAGATTTTTCATTCTTTGCTCTTAGGGAATACTATATTTCAAGCCAACTAACCATGCTTCTAATGTGTAGTAGATGATTCATTTGTTGCATTATGATTACATTATTCTGCAGAAACAATTATTCTAGCCAGTGCGTTGGCGGTTGATATGTAATAGTTAGTTACTTTAGTAGTATCAGTAAATACATCTGACAACTAATTTGCAATCATCTAGAGATTGACTATTCTTCATAACATTCGGTGGTATGAGGATCCAAATGAGATATTGTTATCACATTCCATGAGAGCTCATCTTTCTCTCCAATAGTAACACTTTTCTCATGTTTCTCTTTAGGAGAAAATTCCCCTCCCCCTAATGGTAGGAAAATTGTTTCATCAAAATAACAATCTGCAAAACAGACAGTAAAAAAATCACATGTTAATGGTTCAAGTTACCTGATAATTGAAGATGAATTAAAATCAACATTCCCAAACGACGTTAGGGGTCCCATTTTGGTTCTTTAAGGGGGAGCAATAGTGACTTGTACAGCACAACCAAAAATATGTAAATGAGAAATATAGGTTAGTGTCCAAGTACAAGTTTTAATAGAAAGTACTAGTGATAAGTCGTGGGCCTAAGGCGAATCAATGTTGCTACATGTAAAATATCATGTCCCCAAACAGAAACTAACAATTTAGTTTATAACAGCAAAATTCTTGTAATTACTTAGATGCACTTGATGAATGATGTTGTTAGACCATTTTGGGTATATATATGTAGGACTGGATGTTCAACATTAATTCCAACCGATGTGCAATAATTATCAAATGTTTTTTATGTAAATTCACTAGCATTATTTAGTCATGTGCTCTTAATTAGATAATCTAGAAATTGTGTTCGAAGTTTAATAATTTGAGCAAACAATTTAACAAAAGCAATGTTACGACTAGACAACAAACATACATGTGATGTGACACCTTAAAAATATATCAATCACTACCATAAAATAACAAAATGGCCCATTGGGTGAATGAATGGATCCACATATGTCTCCTTGAATTCTTTGTAGAAAGGATAGAGACTCAAAACCAGCCCTAGAAATGGATGATTTAACCACCAATTTTCTTTATGAACAAATAGTGTATATATTCTCATTAGATGATAGAATCTTTAGATTCTTTAATGGGTATCCATGAGAATTTTCAATGATTCTACCCATCATTGTAGATCTTGGATGACCAAAATGGTCATGCTAAAGTCGCAACATTATTGGTTTTGAGAGCTTCTGGCTTAAAACTACATAAGTTTTGATTGATCTTATAACTGTATAATACAATTCTGATGAGAAAGCTTTAAGCTTTGCTAAAATATGCTTCTGGTTTAAGGTATTTCTAGTGATACATATATATTCAATATTTTTCTCATTTGTAGTTTCAATATGATATTCGTTGCTGTGTATATCTTTGAAATTAAGTAAATTTTTTCTAAACCTACTTGAGTATAATGCACTATTTATAAATAATTTAGCACCATTTGTTAATAAGATTGTAGCTCTTCCAAAACCTTCTATTAAGTTTGTAAGATTTGATATAGTATTTGTTAACATTCGGAAACGGTCAACCCAGAGATTCTAGGGTCCAGACTGCGAGCAAGGTAATTAAAGAATGATAATGGCGATGGGTGTGTGATAAATGAGTGGTAAATGAAGTTTAAGGTTGGTGGAACTCAATTAAGGTGAGGGAGTGTTGGTCGTGGCAGTTAGGTAAATGTAATCAGGTGATCAATGAAGACAAGAGAGAGAAGGAAGGATACAAAACACAAGGGTTTTTACGTGGTTTGGCGACTGTGCCTACGTCCACGGCCACTCTAAGGTAAATCCGGCAGAGTGACGATACTCTAGTATATTCAACTTGTTTGTATAGTAAAAATCTCCCCTATTTATAGAGATAGGGAGATGATAAAAGAAATACAAAAGAAGGTAGTACACATTACAGGCAACGATCATCTACAACTAATCCTGACATAGCCATACTGCATTGATTGTAGAGGCGATGATTGTTCTCTCCTTGCACACGTATGCATTTAATGCACCAGGAGAGGTCTTTCCTTCATTAATTACATAGCCGCCGCATTGAATGCTTCTGGGTAATGTGTAGACAGTTTCCGGCGGGAAATCATGGGAGTTGGTAACTTTGACGACTTGCTGCACACGACACCCCTGAATAGGCTCTCTGGTCAATCAGGCCGTGCAGGCTGTAGAGGCACAGATGTGGCCAGGAGAGATGGTCAGACGGTCTGGAGGTTTCTGCGGGCTCGCGACCTAAGCGGTCTCGCGAGCTGAACGAGCTGGTGATGTTGGTCAGGAGGTACTCTTAGGTGATCTGGAAGCTATTGCGAGCTCGAGACCTGACTGTCTTCGCGGGCTGGTTGGGCTTACAACCGTGACCTGATGCTCGGGTTTTCTGGGCCCCTGCTCCTGTTCAAGTCCATTGGGCTTACACTAGCCCATTTAGTCAAGACGGGAGAATGGGTATAACACAAGCCCCCCAGCTCTCAGTTCGGTCTGCGGGCTGGGAGCTGATTCAAATACACGATTGGCACCTATTTGCGAGCCTTTATGCGTCGTTTCAACTTCTGTTCTGTAACCGCTGACATGTGGCGCTCACACAAGCGTTGGAGCCACAAACGTGTCTTGGGACCATACGCATTAAATGCGCATGTCTTGTAACTGACATTGCACGACGACACAGGACCGAGGCTGGTGCTGGGCCGTTGGATTTTTGGCGGTTATGCTTTTACGCTGGATCGGACGGCTGGGGGATAGATGTCTGGGTCTATACAATCCAGATGTCTTTTCTGATTCCCATTTTTGCTTATTCGATACAACACTAACACCCCATTTCCACCATTTTCGTCCCTCTGCTTCTTCTGCATTTCTTCCACCTCTTGACAACTTCTCCGGACTTCGTCGCTTCAGAGATCAGTTACCATCTCCAGCACTCCATTTTCAGCACGAGCAAGGTGATCCTTCCTAACTTCGCCTTTTCATACCTTTTGAAAGCTTGCTTCTAGTCTATAGTATCTGTTTTTGTTTTCATGCCATGTTTGAGAATCGTCATGTGTCTGCTTTGTATTTAGAGGTATCTGTGCTTGTTGCCTGAATCGTTGTGTTCACTAAGGATGACCTGGCTATCAGCCTGAGTGTTCCACATCACTGTTGGACCGTGGAGTCCGTTTCTGGACTTTTCTTGGCTAGGAACTGAGTTTTGCAGATCATTTGCGTTGTGCTGGTTCATTTGGAACCCTTGCCATTTGTCGACGTTGCTTAGGATACTGACTAGGATATCCCTGTATTGCCTGATAAGGTTCCTGTAGACATAAGGTTAGCGAGGTAATCATTAGGAAGACACAATACCCGTTGGGCCCACGTGTATGGGCTTCCATAGCCTTTGGTGGCCAAGTGTGCGACCTGACGCGTAGGATAGTAGCTTTAGGAACTCTTTTCTATATCTCACTAGGCTTAGCATGCTACAAACGTTCTGATGTCGTTCCTTCTGTGTGTAGATGTCAGGTCGTCACGTGCTGGTCGCGGTAGGGCTTCTGCTTCTAGGGGGCAGGCAAGGCGCCAGGTTAGAGAAACCGAGGCTGCGACCTCGCGAGCTAGCGAGGACGCCGAGGAGGTCGCAGGAAGGGATGAGGTCGCAGAAAGGGAAGCCCAACATCCCTTCATTCATACGCCTTCGAGCACGACCCTTTCGATGCTGGAAGCTTGGGCTCGAGACTTCAGCTTTCCCATGGGGTGCCGAGCTAATGTTCCCAAGGCCAGTGATCGAGTTGCGAATCCACCTGAGGGCTTCGTGGCGATCAGTCGCGAGCATATAGAGCTCGGGTTTAGGTTTCCGATCCCCCTTTATCTCAAGGACTTGTTGAATGATCTGCAGCTCGCCCCCTTTCAACTGACCTTGAATTCGTACGCATACATCACTACCTTGGCCGCGGCGTTCATAAAACATGGGCTCGGGCCTCCTACACCTCGCATCATCCGCAGCCTCTTTAGTTTCATTGGGACCCACAAGAATGATGCCACGTGAAGGGATGGGCTCTACTACGTTACACCCCGTCAATCCTCCCAATATAGGGCATATCTGCCTCAGGACTGCACCAAGTCCAACGTGGGGGAATATAAGTCTCGCTGGGTTCTGGTCACCTGTACTTCTCTCGGGGGCCTACACAACAAGAGATTTGTGCTGGATCCTGGTAGTCAAGGACTCGTAGCCCCTACAAATAGTTACACATTTACAAGGATAACAATAATATATCTATTTATATACATATATTTATATGTATTTTGTTGTTATTACTGTTATTATTATTTATTTTTCATGGGCTTGTTTTTGCTTTGCAGACGTCGCTACCCCGAAGTACAAGCTTGATGATGACGAGCTCGCGATTTTGAACGCTTACGCGGCAACCAAAAGACCAAGTGACGACTTCTTCCCCACGACTGGCGAACTGGTAGATCTGGGCCTCGCGCCGCCTGCCACAGGTCCTCTTTTGAACCTAAACAAGGACCTGGGGATACGAGGAGAAAGTTGTGAAGTTCGCTCAATCTTCATTGCCCCTGAATAGTCCGATTCAGAACCACAACCTTTGCCACAGCCTTCTTTGAGCACGTCCACCAGCACATCTTCGGACGATATGCGAAGGTTTGCGCTGTTCGTTCCTCCCGTCAGATCGATTCCACCGTCCAAGACGCCAGAAGTCGTTGACGTGGATGATACTTTTTCAGACCATTCTCAGAGAATGTTTTCTCAGCCCACTGCAGTCGCTTCTCCTCAGGCCGGGCTAGCGGTAACACCTCAGAAGAGGACTGCTCCATCTGGAGGGGAAAGTCCTCCCCCAATAACGAAGGTCGGGGTTTCTGTCGAAAGGGACTCAGTTTCGCCGGAGTCCAAGGCCCTCATCAGGAAAAGGAAAGGGAAGGCCATAGCTGAGCCCCCAGCCCCAAAGTGCAAGGGCGTCGTTGAAGTCCGCAAGCCCGGGGCAGTCGTTATTGGTAGGGAGCCGAGCATCGGGGCACTTAGACCATCCGCAGGGTCTGCTGGGGGGTCGCAAACAGATTCAGGGGTGCACCCTGACATGGTGAGGGAGATGGAATACTTCAGCAGCTTTGTAGATCTCGTGCCTGAAGTCATGGCGAAGTGTAGCCAGAAGTTGCAGAAGCCTGAGATCGCAGGTCGCACACTCGTGGGCTATGTAGCCCGTCATGCAGCGCTGGTAAGACCCAAGCTCCTTCACATTCTCTGGTTTTCCTTCACTTCAATTTTTAACCTCTTTTTTACCTTTCCAATTGGGCATGGCAGCGATGAAGCTGATAAAGGAGATTGAGGACCAGCTTGGCGAGAAGGAGGCTTTCAGGCTGGCCAAAGAGCAGTTTGATGAGGAAAAGAAGACGTTGCATGATGAAGTGAACCTTCTCCAGGACGAGCATGGGAAGCTCGGTGCAAAGCTCCGGGATGCTAATGCAACTTTGACAGGAGAAATTGCTCGTAGGGAGGCGGCTACCTCTGAAGTCAGCAAGGCCCGTAGCGAGCTGAAGCAAGTCAAGGGCGAGCTGAGTGCTGCACAGAAGAAAACAAAGGTTGCTGAGGACAAAGTAGAACAGCAACAGCAGGAACTGGCTTCAGCCAGGGAAAAGCTCACCGGGATAGAGAAGAAGCTGGCTCAAACCGAGAGGAACATTGTAGCCCAGATAGCCCAAGAGCGGGACGAGGCTGCTTTCGAGAACGAAAGGGTTTTCTTGTTCACCATGTGAGAGCACTACCCGGATCTGGACTACTCCTTCTTTGGGCCGCCCGCTGTCGAGCAAATACAGGAGTTCGTGGAGCATGCTGCCAGCACTAAGGGCGCGCAACATAGTGGTGCTTCCCTGGCTCATCCAGCCGATCCATCTGTTGTCCCAGTCCCTTCATCAGAGCAAACCCCTGAGGGACTTTCAGCTTCCGAGGATCCACCAGCACCGGAGCCCCCAGTATAAGCCTCTCCTGATCCTCTTATTCCTGAGGACGTCCCTGTGTTGGAGCTCCCAGCAGAAGCTCCTTCTGATCCTCCTACTCTTGAGGACGCGCCTGCCAGCACTTAGAGAAAGATTTTTAGCTTTCCTCTCGCTTCCCTTTCATTCGTTTTGATTGAAATATTTGAACTTTTCCTGTTTCTGTGAGAACTTTAAATATATAGTTTTAATTGCGAAGGTCTGGACGACGAGCTCGTAGCTCGGATTTATGACATTGAATTCCTGCAAATTTCAGTATTTTTGTCCAAGTATAGAACAGGTAGATATGCATGATTTACTTACACGATGAACAACTGTCAAGTATAAATGGTAAGTACACATAATGATTATAAGGATGATAAAGACCGTTAAGTAAATCACAACTGTGAAAACAGGTTGACTTACGATCCCGCGACCTACAACAAATCATAACAATAGATAATAGGATAGCTCGCAAGCATTTAGATTGGTATAACTCAATCGAATAAATTACTTGACTATGCAAGAAATATGATTGGGCAATCCTTGGTAGACAAGCATGAACTTATAGCTCGTGGAGTGCTCGTTCTGGACTCCCTCGCCCTGTATCTTGCGCTGGCGTTTAGTGCGTTCAAGAGTAGCATTTTCCCAAACTTTGAAATTTCAGCCTGTTTTGGTACTTGTAATTCGGGGTTAAGCCCTCATCCTATCGTGGGCGGCCCCCTTTCTCGAGGTCGCGAGGCATCTTTATATTTGAGAGCTGTAGCCATAGCCCCTCCCGCAAGGTCGCGGGGTAATTTTTTTCGCGAGGTCACGAGGCATCTTTATATTTGAGAGTCGTAGCCATAGCCCCTCTCGCAAGGTCGCAGGGCAATTTTGATAGATTAGCGGGTGCTTTTAGCATCGGCTCGGGAATCACCCCTTTCGCGAAGCCTCGTGTAGATTAGAGGTCCTCAGTCGAACCCTCCAGGGTGCGGAGGACGCAGCCCCTTCTGCGGGTGAGATCTTCATTGCAACTCCTTCCACAGGCCATAGCCTTTCAGAGTGCAGTGACTCGAACTTCTTAGATGATTCCCTCCATAGGGCACCGATGGCGGCTTCTTCCGCGGGTCACATCTGGATACCTCCCCCCCCCCTCCCCCATCCTCAAGCAATTGCTCTCATGAGGAGGGCGTTATATTTGGACTGAAGAGAAAGTGGCTGATAAGCGATCCCTTCAACTCTCGTTGGAGGGCAGCTCGCAGATCGCGAGGCTGCTTTAAGATAGCTCGCGTAGAATGCGGCGACAAGTCGTTCACGAGCAGGGAGTGAGCGTTGTCAGAAGCATCTGCAACAGTCGCGCCTGCATAACACCCATGAGCAGTTCGCAGGCCGCATGATATAGCGGTTGCGAGCTGGAAAATGAGTCTGTCATTTGTTGATGTGAATTTCTCCATCGAGGATGAGATAGTTAGGCCGAGCATCGGCTAATAAAGAATTCTCGAATGAGAATTATTGGCATTTCTCACCCGATAGTATATATGTAGCTTTGGCGAGCATTTATGCAAGTGTTTTGATTATGAGAGATTCCTTGGGTGTTCGCACAAATATCTTCAACGAACAATAATATGTATATAATAATAAATTGTAGCTCATTTTCTTGAGAAAGAGATTTCATTAGATCCGCTCCTTTCAATATGTACATTTGCTGGTTCAACCAGTTTGTTTTCTGCATCAAATACAGCACATACAATAGAAAACCAGTGAAAGCACTTTTTACAGACAATCGTCAAAGCAAATTATGCACAAAGTTAGAGCGGGCTGACAGTTTCATGTATAGTAAGGTCGAAGGTGCCTAGCATTCCATGCTCAGGGTAACTCTGATCCGTCCATGTTGGCTAAGTGATAGGCACCATTTTCCAGATTCTTCTTGATGAGGTAAGGCCTTTCCCAGTTAGGTTCAAATGCTCCATCACTTGTCTTGAGAGCTTCGGGGAGGACTAGCCTCAGGACGAGGTCGCCTGCCTTGTATCTCCGAGCTCGCACCTTTTTGTTGTAGTATCTGGAGACTCTCTGCTGGACTGCTACTCTCATGCGAGCTGCATCCCTTGCCTCTTCGACCAGATCCAAGCTGGCAGCGAGCAGCTGTTATTGTCCTCAGGTCGGAATGAGGCTCTTCGCTGGCTGGTGACTTCGAATTCTGCTGGGATCATGGCCTCTGTTCCGTAGACCATGGAAAATGGAGTTTCGCCAGTAGAGCTGCGAGCTGTGGTCCTGTACACCCAGATGACTTTTTGCAACTCGTCCACCCAAGCTCTTTTCCTCGCCTCTAACTTGGTCTTCAGAGTCTGCTTGATGATCTTGTTCACAGCCTCGACTTGACCGTTGGCTTGAGGGTGGTCTACAGCTGAGAAGCTTTTCACGATTCCGAGCTCGTTGTAGAAGTCTACAAACTGCTCGCTGGTGAACTGCGTTCCATTGTCTGTCACAAGCTGCTGAGAGATTCCAAACCTGCAAATGATGTTATTATACACAAACTTCTCCATCTTCGAGGTGGAGATCTCCGCTAGCTCCTTAGCTTCGGCCCATTTGGTGAAGTAGTCCACAGCGACCACAGCGTGCTTACAGTTTCCTCGAGCTGTGGGTAAGGGTCCGATGAGGTCCATTCCCCAGATTGCCAAAGGACATAGGCTCACCATCTGCTGGATGTAGGTTGGTGGAGCTCGAGGGACTTTGGCAAACCTCTGGCACTTGTCACACTTCTTCACCAAATCCATGGCGTCTTGCTTCATAGTCAGCCAGTAGAACCCCTGTCTGAGGGCTTTCTAGGCTAATGATAATGCTCTTGCGTGGTTCCCACAATGACATGTATGAATATCCTTCAACACTATCTCACAGTCCTCATCATCTATGCATCGCAGTAGCGGGGTCGAGAATCCCTTCTTGTATAGTTTGTCATCATAAATGCAGTATCGGGCTGCTCTAGCTCGTAGGTGGCGAGCTTCCAGCTTGTCTTCTAGCAGCTTTCGCTCCTACAGGTAGCCTAATAACGAGTTCATCCAGGAGCTAGGACGGACCTGCATGAACATCATTACCTCTTTGTCCTCAATGCTTGGAGTTGGTAGAAATTCCACAGGTATAGACTCTAGGAGATCAGCATCCTGGGAGGTCGCCAAGCAGGCCAGGGCATCTGCATGAAAGTTCTGAGTCCTAGGGATTTGATTCACTTCGATTCTTTGGAAAGCCTCCAGCAGTTCCCTGGCTCTCTAGAGGTACTTTGACATCTTCTGCCCCCTGGTCTGGTACTCTCCTCTGACATGGCAAACGACAAGTTGAGAATCGCTGAAGATTTTTACCTGTTCAGTTCGCACTTCCTTTGCTAGACGGAGTCCGACGAGCAACGCCTCGTATTCGGCCTCATTGTTGGTCGCTTGGAATCCGAACCTCAATGCATTAAGGATCTTGTGGCCTTTTGGGCTGATCAGTATTATTCCAACCCCTGAGCTGTGCTCGTTGGAGGATCCATCCACTTATAGTTCCCAAGTTTGCCCACCTACTAGCTCGTCCTGTTCTGGTACTAGTCCTGTAAATTCAGTAATGAAATCTGCGAAGGCTTGAGCCTTGACTGCTGTTCTAGGCTTGTACTCTATGTCGAACTGGGCGAGCTCGATGGCCCATTTGAGGAGCCTGCCTGAAGTGTCGGCCTTTTGGAGGATTTGCCTGAGGGGGTATTGCGTGAGGACCTCTAGCTGATGAGCCTGGAAGTAAGGATGCAGCTTCCTCAAAGCGGTCACCAGACAGTATGCGAGCTTCTCCATCTGTGAATATCGAGTCTCCGCATCGACCAGTCTCTTACTGATATAATACACTGGCAGCTGCATCTTCTCTTCTTCTCTCACTAAGGCCGCGCTCAAAGCATGGTCGGACATGCCCAAATACAAGAATAACCTTTCTCCTTCCCTTGGCTTAGGTAGAAGGGGGGCTTGGCCCATGTATTCCTTCAGCTTTTGGAATGCTTCTTCACAATGCTCAGTCCATTCGAAGTTCTTGGCCTTCTTTATTGCTTTGAAGAAGGGCATGCACTTGTCAGTAGCCTTCGAGATGAACCGGCTAAGGGCCGCAACCTGACCACTGAGCCTCTGCACATCCTTGATACTGGAGGGGGATCTCATCTCTACGAGCGCCCTGATCTTCTCCGGATTAGCCTCTTTTCCCCTGCTATTCACCATAAAACCAAGGAACTTACCAGATGCTACCCTGAAAGCACACTTCAAGGGGTTTAACTTCATCCGGTAGTTCCTAAGGACTTTAAACGTTTCATCCAGGCCGTGGACATGATATGCGGCTCTGAGGGACTTCACCAGCATATCATCTACATACACCTCCATCGTCTTCCCAATTTGCTCTTGGAACATGGTGTTGACCAGCCGCTGGTAAGTCGCTCCTGCGTTCTTCAGCCCGAAGGGCATCACCCTGTAACAGTACAATCCCCTATCAGTAACAAAAGAGGTGCGCTCCTCGTCCTCCGGGCTCATGGGGATCTGATTGTATCCTGAGTAGGCATCCATGAAACTCAAGAGTTGGTGCCCTGCTGTCGCATCTACCAGCTGATCAATCCTGGGCAACGGGAAACTATCCTTTAGACAGGCCTTGTTCAAGTCGGTGAAGTCGATACAAGTCCTCCACTTCCCGTTCTTTTTCTTCTCCAGGACCGGATTCGCGACCCAAACCGAGTAACGTGCCTCCCTGATGAACTCGTTGGCCAGCAGTTTCTCGACTTCCTCCTTCAGAGCTGCGTAGCGTTCTGGGGTCATTGGTCTCCTCTTCTGGCAGACCGGTCTACGCTGGGGATCTACATTCAATCGGTGACACATGACATCAGGATCTATCCCCACCATGTCTTCGTGATTCCAAGCGAAGACATCAAGGTTCATCTTCAGGAAGTCTGCGAGCTCAGCCTTTACCTCTGGCAGCAAGTCTCTCCCTACTTTTAAGCATCTCTCTGGGTCTGTCTCGCTGACTTGTACATCTTCCAGCTCCTCAACAGGTCCTGTAGGCATGTCTGCGTCCACCTCACGAGATCAAGGTCGTTGCTCACTCCTGCTTCTGAGATAGCTCGTGGTTGGCCCCCAGAAACCACATTACTTTCTTTCCTTGGACCCCCATCTTCACTGCGTCTTCATAACATCGTCTGGCCAGGTGTTGTTCCCCCTTGACACAGCCTATTCCATTGGGTGTTGGGAACTTGACCGTCAGTGTCCTGGTGGAAGTGACCATGTCTAGCTCGTTCATCGAAGGTCGCCCCAAGACCACGTTGTATGCTGACGGATTGTTGATAATCAAGAAGTCTGTGAGGGCTGTAGCTTGTCGGCCCGACTCTCCAAGGGTGAGAGGTAGTCTGATCTGGCCCATCGGTATCACTGCATCTCCAGTGAAGCCGTAGAGGGGTTCTAGTGAGGGTGTCAACTGCTCAGCTCCTAGCCCCATCTGATCATAGTAATCTTTATACATGACGTTGACCGAGCTGCCAGTGTCGATCATTATCCTTCGCACTTCGACATTGCTGATCTGGGCCCGGATTACAATTGCATCGTTGTGGGGCCAGCGTACTCCCCTCGCGTCCTCCTCCGTGAACACAATGCTATCCGAGGACGCTTTGGCCCTTTTGGTGGGTCCTCTAGTTCCTCCATACTCTGCTAGTAGGGTATGGTTGGCCTCCCTCACATACCTCTAGTGCGACCCGTTTGAAGTACCTGCCAAGTGAGGTCCACCATGAATAGTGAAAATTGTTCTTACAGTGGGCTCGCGCTCAAGCTCCGAAGCTCGCTGAGGCTGCTGCTGCTCGGGCTGCTGATCTTGACCCTGGGATCGTTGATGTTGAGGTCGCCTACCAGCAGGTTGTACAACATACTCCCCTAGGCGGCCTCGCCTTATCAACTCTTCAATGGCATCTCTCAACCGCCAACAGTCTGTCGTATTGTGCCCGTTCTCATTATGGTAGGCACAGTATTTCCTCGGGTCCCGATGTCGATTGGGGGCTCCTGTCGGCGATGGCTTTCCAAAGTTCTCCCTGTTTCTCTCCGTGGCGAAGATCCTGTCTTGTCCATCCGATAGCACACTTTAGCTCTCATATCGACTCTGGTGCCGAGGTCGCTCCCTCCTTGGCTCAGGTCTAGCCCTCTTCGTCACAACATTGGCAGACTGATGTCTTTGTTCCCTTGGCCTATCTCCGCCATGGCTTTTCCTCTTCTCACGGTGGGAACTGCTCGCTTCACCCCACTGACTGCTGGGTTTCTTTGCTCCGAAAGCTTCTTCCTACCTGATCTCCTTGGCAGCCCTTTCATAAAACTCCCCCAAATCCTTCACCAGGGATTTGTAGATACTTTCGTATAACTTCCCATCCTTCCTGAGCCCTGCAGAAATGGTTGTCAGAATACTCTCGTCAGAGGGCGTTTCCACATTACTCACCTCCTCTCTGAACCGAGTGATGTACTCCTTCAAGGATTCGTTCTGCCTCTGGAAGATAGTGGCGAGGTGACAGCGGGGCGCAAGCTGTTTCCTCAGGGCCTTATACTGATCCAAGAATTTCTTCTGACATTCTCCCCAGCTCCTGATGTAAACTCCTAGCTCCGACTACTAAAGTCCCAACATTAGAAATTAAGTTCGAAAGATAATATATAACTCTCAACGTTTAATTTATTTAATTTCATAGCCTCCAAAATTTATTCAATTAGAATACGACGAAATTCGTCGTATATAAAAGTTTAGTAACGTGTTAATAAAAATCCAAGTTAGGATTTTAAAATAATGATCAATGAGGATTCGAATTAAAATTCAAATAAAAAAAAGAGAGTTAAGATCAATGAGTCAAGTTTGACAAATTAAAATAAATTCTAAACTAGACGCGCGATTAAATCAAATGAGAAACGAAATAAATACGGAAGAATATCGAGGGGTGTTGCCGTGAGAGAGCATCAAGAAAAGGAGATGAGAATGAAATTAAATAATAGTTGGGGCAAGATGTAATTATGAAGAGTTGATTACTATAAATATCAACCTTAAGCTGAAATTGTTTCAGCAAAAACACAAACAGATCAGTCACAGCCGAGAGGAAGAAACTAGTGGAAGAATCGAGAGAGAGAGAGAGGTCGAGTGAAGATGATGTCGTGAGAAGAAGAAGGCGTGACAAGAAGAAGCAAGGCAGCAGCTAAACTAAACTCAAACCAGAACAGTTCAGATGTGAAATCAAGAAGCAGAACCGAAGCTACCAGCCCCCAGCAACAGATTTCAGCACACAAGGATAAGAGCAGAACCGAAGAGAAGGAGAACTAAAGTGCTCGACCAGGAGAAGAGAGGAAGAAGTCATGTAAAGGAGCAACAAACCAAAAGCAACCAGCAGCTGAACAAGAAATAAAATAGAGCAGGGCTGGTCGTGGAAGAAGAACAGAACCGAGACAGAACACAGAGGCTGGACGAGCAGCAAAGGAAACTTGAGGAAATCAAACCCTTTCCAGCCCATTCAAGCCTCCAAATCCTTCTTTGAACCTTCTCCCAAGTCTCTCTCAACTCTCCAAACAAAGAACCAAGTAAGAAAATCAAGTTCTTAATCTTTTCTTGCTGAAAATTTCAGCAGTGCTGCTGAGAAATTTCTGCAGGATTTTTGTTGGTTTATGTGATTAGATTGCTTGTAAATCTTGTTAGAACCTTAGGAGATTGTTATAGAATCATCAAGGATGAGTTTTGGGTGTAATTGATGCCTTAAATTGATGTAAATGGGCTGTTACACCCTCCCTCAAAATAAAAACCGAGATTGGTGTTTTATGCACACCAAGTGATTGACAAAAAGTGTGAGTGAGTTTGAGAGCTTTGGATGACAAAGTTGTGTTTATGTGAGTGTTGAGGACTTGAAGAGCAGTAGATAGCCTTGAGTTTATATGGTTTTGAACTCAAAATTTGGCATGAAAAAACATAGAAAAGCATAGAGAGACATGTAGAGATCAATAGAGCAAATTTGACAATTTTGCAATCCCGAGTGGAATTTTTGAGCTATAGAAGACCTGACCAAAACTGACCTATATGGGGGTGTTCTACACCTCAAATGATGCCTAGGAACCATAGAAAACCATAGGTTTTGGAACGGATCGAATCCGATAAAAATTGTGCAAGTTATGCACAAAATAGTGCCGTTAGAGCTCTGAGAAGTGAAACGGTTAGCTTAATGCAATTTTTATGGCACGAAATGAGTTTGGTTAGTCATTATTAGTTAAATGAAGTTTAGTTATGGAAGAAAATCTAGCGTCGCTAACTCAAAACCAAGAGTTTGCAAAACGGGCACTTAATTGCGCCCGAAAGTGTCCAAAACGGACGTTTTCCTTAGATTTGACATAGCAAACGATGGAGTTTCTCGACGAAATTTTCCGGGTGACTTAGTTATGTGATAAGAAGACGCTAGAAAAAGGAACGGAGGTGAAACCATGGCTGGTTTCAATTCTGTTTTTCGTGGTCAACCGTATAATTAAAAAGTTGACTTTTTGTTTTAAGCTTTTGGAGACCAAACGAAACATATGGGAATGATCCTAGGGGTCTAGAAGTAAAACTTTTACAAAGAAATCGAAGTTAGAGAGTTTCGGTTGAGTTAGAAACAAGTTAGGAGATTATATAGAGAAAAATGGGTCTTAGTTGAGATTATTAACCTTGAAGTTGAGATTCTCAACTTTTCAAATTATCACTAGTAATGATGAGATCATGTTGTGTAGGTGACGAGCACGTGAGCGGCGTCCAGGAGCCTCGTCGAGACGCTTGACGCGGCCTCGAGGTAAGTGGTTCGCCACTTAATAGCTTTGTAAATTATTATACCATTTCTTGAATATGTTAAAGGAATACAGTAGCTAAAGAATGAATGAAATAATACATATAATGATGTAATTAAAGTTTAAGCATATAGATTCTTATGGAATTCATATGCTACTAGAAAGTGATAATGAGTTGCTTGTAAAGAAAATGGAATAAAGAAAGTGTTCAAAATTTTTAAACTAGTGACATTTATGCTTTTGCACTTAAAGAAATGTATTATAAAAACCCATGTGTACACCTTAAAAGCTATGAGATTTAGCGTTACGTGACGATGCAGAGAATTCCGTCCGTAATCGCTCAGTTTATAGAAAAGTATAGCGCTACGTTGCGATGCAGACAATTCCGCACGTAGTTGGTTAGTTGACAGTTAGCGCTACGATGCGATGCAGTAAATTCCGCTCGTAGTCGTTGAGAGATTTAGCACTACATTTGCGATGCAGAGAATTCCTGACAGGACCCTTCCCAGACCTTAACTATGCTCTTGTCTGGAGGATCCTGCCGGGCACTTCAACGGACTTATCGAAACCGACTTGTCGGATCGAAGAAATCCGAGAAGCGAACCCTAACTTTCTTCAACCGGTTTACTCGTTTAAACTCAAAAATTCAGTTTTCTTTTATACTAATTGGGAGTGATAAAATTTTTCGCGATTCTCTTTCAAATATTTTTATAAAATTTTCGGCAGCATAACGACTGCATTTTTGATAAACCAAAATTTACCTGTCAAGAAAATAACACTTCGACTAAAATCTCAATTCCTCCCAACTTCTTTATTCTCAAACTTGTAATAATCATCATAATATTTCCACAAACATGCCACATCAACACTCAATTCTCAATTTATAAGTACAAACTTACAAACTCAAGTAGAATATATCTAGATGCATCATATATATGAAATGCATGAATATTTACAAATATACAATTTCAAAATCTGAATATATGTTGCTCAATTACATATCCATCTCATACATAAAGTTTTACATCATATGTCATAAATCGCCCACCTATATATACCCTACAAAATGATGACGTCCTGTCGTCCGCGGTAACACACAATGAAATATAAATAGCTACAAAATAAATAAACAAGTTAGTGCAACAAAGATATAATATCACACACTAACATGACAATTTATCATTTGTTTTGTGATTTCTTTCAAAACCCCCATGTATATCCTTTAAACATTCTAACCATCACGGGCGATTAAAACTAACGCCAACGTGAAGCTTACTGAGGTATCTCAACCACTACGTTACGGAATTTACTGCATCGTACGTAGGGCGCTAAATCTTATCACTGAGCAACTACAATGCGGAATTTTCTGCATCGCAATTGTAGTGCTAAAACTCTGGGCAACTACGAGCGGAATTTACTGCATCGCTTCGTAGCGCTAACTGTTAATTAACCAACTACGTGCGGAATTTTTTGCATCGCAACGTAGCGCTTATATTTTCTAGGAAGCTGAGCAACTACGGACGGAATTTTCTGCGTCGTCACGTAGCGCTAACTCTTATAACCTCTTAAGGCATATACATGGGTTTTATAATCAATTTCTTCAAGTGCAAAAGCACAAAACTCACTAGTTTTACATCTTCTGAAAACTTTCTTAGTTCATTTTCTCTACATACAACTCATAATCATTTTCTAGAAACATATGGATTACATCGGAATCCATACGCTTAACTTTTAACTATATCATTATATATTATTTCCGATTTCCTTTATTACATAGCTACTATAGTCATTTAACATCATCAAGAAATTGCATGACCATTTAAAAAGCTATTAAGTGGCGAACCACTTACCTCGAAGCCGCGTCACTCCGTGTCAAGCGTCTCGACGAGGCTCGTCACCTACACAATATTTTCTCATCATTATTAATAACAAAACTCAATTCTCAACTATAAGGTCAAGAATCTCAACTAAGACCATTTTTCTCTATATATCCTCCTAACTTGTTTCTACTCAATCGAGACTCTCTAATCCCGATTCTTGTGGAAAAGTTTTAGTTTTGGACCCCTAGGGATATCCCCACGCGGTCCCTTTACTTGTCGGAGGCTTAAAACGAAAAATCACAATTTTTATTTAAACGGACAGCCCTTGACAGTGTGCACTGCTACGCACTGCCCGGGACTCCGTTTTCCTTCGTTCTTTTTCCTACGGCTCACTTATATCACATTCTAGTCACACGACAAATTTCATTGAGAAATATTATCGTTTGCTATGTCAAATTTAAGGAAAACGTCCGTTTTAGACACTTTCGGGCGCAATTAAGTGCCCGTTTTGCAAACTCTTGGTTTCGGTTTAGCGACGCTAGATTTTCTTCCATAACTAAACTTCATTTAACTAATAATGACTAACCAAACTCATTTCGTGCCATAAAAATTGCATTAAGCTAGCCGTTTCACTTCTCAGAGCTCTAACGGCACTATTTTGTGCATAACTTGCACAATTTTTATCGGATTCGATCCGTTCCAAAACCTATGGTTTTCTATGGTTCCTAGGCATCATTTGAGATGTAGAACACCCCCAAATAAGCCAAATATGGTCAGGTCTCCTCTAGCTCAAATTTGAGCTCGGGAATCCACTTTTTGTCTAAAACAATGTCTTTGCAATTCTAAACACTTCTCTAACTTTTCTAACCTCTTTGAGGCTTGAAATTGGTTTCAAAACCATCAAATTTTAAGGTCTAACTACTGCCCTACAAGTTTCTAATACATACTTAAATCTCACTTGGTCATTAGAGTGCTCAAAATTCACTCAAGACTTTTCTCAATCACTTGGTGTGCAATAAACACCATTTTCGGTTCTACCTTTGAGGGAGGGTGTAACAGTCCTTTTACATTAGTTTAAGGCAGCAATTACACACAAAAACTCATCCTTCAAGAGTCTATTTCAATTACATAAAGTTCTAACAAGATTTGAAGAGCAATCATCCAACAAATCAACAACAATCTCACCAACTATCACCATTTTCGTTTCTGCAGAAAATGTAAAGAAAATGGAGTTGAAATCTTACTTTGGGCTTGGCTTAGGGAGTTGAGAGAGGTCTAAGAAGGGTGCTTGGGGGCTTGGAAGGCAGCTTGGGTAGTGGTTCTTCCCCTTTTTCTCCTGGCCGACCAGCCTTGTCGCGATTCAGCTCGCGGCTGTGCTTCGCGGTTCTGTTCGCGACCAGTTCGCGTTCTGCTCGTCTGGTTCTGCTGCTGCTCGTACCTCCCACGTCCAGCAATGGCTAGAGCACCTCTTTCCTTGTCCTTGGCTGTCCAGCTGCTGCAGTTCGCAGTCCACAGCTCTTCATCCGCGACCGTTCTGCGCGAACAATTCTGCTCGCGTCCAGCTCGCGACCTGGCTTCTGCGTTGCCGTTTATTTCGCTTGACCTGCAGCTTTCTTGGCCTCTTCTGCTGCTGATCCACAACCAGCAGCTGCTTCTCTTCTTCCCTTCTGCTCTTCTCTTCTGATTCACCTCTTCACGGCAGCAGCTTCACTTTCTTTTTCTTCTTTCTCTCGAATTCTCTCGACTCTCTCGGCAGTGACTGTTTTTGTCTGAAAAATCAACTAAGCCTTGTTTATATATTAGTCAAACTTCTATTAATTACCTCTTGTCCCCTTTTCTTTTTAATTTTATTCCCATCTCCCCTTTTTGAAGCTCTCTCACGGCAATACCCCTCTTGGTTCTTCCGTGTCTATTTCGCTTTTACTTGATTTGATTTTCGTTTCGTTAACATTTTCCTTCGATCGTCAAGCTTGGATTATTTTAAAAACTAAGCTTATTAATCTTGACTCTCTCTTTTTAATCGAATTTTAATTCGATTATCATTTACTAACATCTTGGATTTCTTGACTTAGATTTTCGTTTGGACGTTACTAAACTTTTTAATACGACGAAATTCGTCGTATTCTAAATGAATAAATTTCGGAGGCTATGAAATTAAATCAATTAAACGTAGAGAGTTATATATTATCTCTCTAACTGAATTTCTAACGTTGGGACTTTAGAAGTCGGAGCTAGGAGTTTACAATTTCTTCCCCCCTTATAAAAATTTCGTCCTCGAAATTTAAATTGCATACCTTATTCAAATAATTGAGGGTACTGGGCACGCATCTGTGCTTCGGGCTCCCATGTAGCCTCTTCTAACTCGTGATTTCGCCATAACACTTTCACTAGCGGAATCACTTTGTTGCGTAATACTTGATCTCTACGATCTAGGATCTCTACTGGATGCTCTTCGTAGGTTAAGTTTTCCTTCAACTGAACTGGTTGCTCTTGCAAAATGTGAGAAGGATCAGCTATATACTCACGTAACATAGAGACATGGAATATGTCATGGATGTTGGCTAATTCTGATGGTAGCCTCAATCGATACGCCACTTCACTCACTTTGTCTACTATCTCATAGGGGCCTATGTATCGAGGGCTCAACTTCCCATGCTTTCCGAATCTCAGAATACCCTTCCAGGGCGAGACTCGTAGAAATACTTGATCACCCACTTCAAACTTTAAATCTCTTCTTCGATTGTCCGCATAGCTTTTCTGTCTATCGTTTGCTATTTTTAACTGCTCTCTGATCATATTCATTTTCTTGGTTGTATCTTGGACGATCTCTGGGCCAGTTAGTCTTCTCTCCCCCACTTCGTCCCAACAGATTGAGGTTCTGCACTTTCTGCCATACAATGCCTCATAAGGTGCCATACCAATACTCGACTGGTAGCTATTGTTGTAGGCAAATTCTATCAATGCTAGGTAATTATCCCAGCTCCCCTTGAACTCCATCACACAGGCTCTCAACATATCTTCGAGAGTCTGGATGGTTCTCTCTGATTGGCCATCTGTCTGTGGGTGAAAAGCAGTACTGAAATGTAATCTGGTGCCCATAGCATCTTGTAGCTTCGGCCAGAATCGAGAAGTGAAGCGAGAATCTCTATCTGATACAATGGATACTGGTGCGCCATGCAGCCTCACAATCTCGTCTACATACAACTGTGCATATCTTTCCAGGGAATAGGTATTATTAGTAGCAATGAAGTGGGCCGACTTCGTCAATCTATCCACGATAACCCAAATGGCATCATGTCCACGCTGTGTCCTGGGAAGTCCTGTCACGAAATCCATCGTGATCCTTTCCCATTTCCACTCAGGAATGGATAAAGGCTGTAGTAAACCTGCGGGTTTCTGATGCTCAATCTTGATCTGTTGACAATTTAGGCATTTGGATACGAACTCTGCTATCTCTCTCTTCATACCCTTCCACCAGTAGTGGTCTCTCAGAGTCCGATACATTTTCGTACTCCCTGGATGCATAGCATATGCAGAGGAGTGTGCCTCTTCCATGATTTCTTTCTTCAAATCTGCTACATCTGGGACGCATAATCTTTGGCCCAACACTAACGTTCCATCACTTCGCAAGGTGAAGCTATTCTGCTGTCCAGCCTCTATCTTGCTTTTCAATTTCATCAAGTACTGATCTTGAACTTGCAAGTCTCTAACTCTGTCTACTAACACTGGCCGAACATGGAAAGCTGCTACTAGAGCGCCTGATTCTGCTGTCTCTAAACTGACCCTCATAGATCTCAACTCTACTAGCATCTGCAAGTACTCTGTTCTAGGCTGGGCTAGGGAACTAGAGGGTTTCCTGCTTAGTGCATCTGCTACTACATTTGCCTTGCCTGGGTGGTATTCAATGGTGCAGTCATAGTCTTTAATAAGCTCTATCCACCTTCTCTGTCTCATGTTCAAGTCTTTCTGCGTGAACAAGTACTGTAGGCTTTTGTGATCTGTGAAGATCCTGTAAGGTACTCTATAGAGATAGTGTCGCCATATTCTCAAAGCGAACACTACAACTGCTAACTCTAAGTCGTGTGTTGGATAGTTCACTTCATGCTTCTTTAATTGCCTTGAAGCATAAGCTATCACTCTATCATGCTGCATCAACACACAACCTAAACCTTGCCTGGAGGCATCGCAATATACTGTAAATCCTTCACTTCCTGAGGGAAGTGTAAGCACTGGTGCTATAGTCAGCCTTTGCTTTAACTCATCAAAACTGCTCTGACAGGCTTCTGACCAGATGAACTTCTCTTCTTTTCTTGTTAACTTGGTCAGTGGAGTAGCTATCTTGAAGAATCCTTCTACAAACTTTCTGTAGTAACCAGCTAAACCCAAGAAGTTTCTGACTTCTGTTACACTTGTGGTGGTTTCCAATCTACAATGGCCTCTATTTTCTGGGGATCTACTGAAATACCCTCTGCTGATACTACATGCCCCAAAAATGCCACGCGGTCTAACCAAAACTGGCACTTGCTGAACTTTGCATAAAGCTGATGCTCTCTCAGAGTTTGTAATACTATCCTCAGGTGCTCTGCATGCTCCTCTTTACTACCTGAATATACCAGGATATCATCGATGAAAACTATGACGAACTTGTCTAAATAAGGTCTGAAGACACGATTCATCAAATCCATAAAGGCTGCTGGGGCGTTGGTTAAGCCGAATGGCATCACCAAGAACTCATAATGCCCATATCTGGTTTTGAAGGCCGTCTTGGGAACATCTTCCCTACGCACCTTCAGCTGATGATATCCTGACCGTAGATCTATCTTAGAGAAGATTTTAGCTCCCTGCAGCTGGTCGAACAAGTCGTCGATTCTTGGCAGTGGATACTGATTCCGGATGGTTACTTTGTTTAACTGTCTATAATCAATACACAAACGGAGGCTTCCATCTTTCTTCTTTACAAACAACACCGGAGCTCCCCACGGTGAAATACTAGTCTTTACGAAGCCCTTGCTTATCAACTCTTCCATCTGTACTTTAAACTCTTTTAACTCTGCTGGCGCCATCCGATACGGAGCTATAGAGATGGGCTCTGTGCCAGGTGCTAACTCAATCTCGAATTCGATCTCTCTATCTGGAGGTAGTCCTTAAAGGTCCTCAGGAAATACATCAGAGAACTCATTCACCACAGGAACCTCTATCAACTGTAGCTCACTACTGCTAGCTTCTATCGCATAGACCAAGTACCCCTGGCATGCTTTACGGAGCATCTTATTCGCTCGGATCACGCTTACTAAACTTGTAGAGAGTATTTTCCGCTCTCCACAAAAGATCACATTTGGTTCCCCAGGCTTACTGAACTGAACCTCTTTTCTATAACAATCTACAGTCGCGCGATGCTTGGATAACCAATCCATGCCCAAAATGATGTCAAAGTCATGAATATCGAGCACTATTAAATTAGCCTCGAACTCATTACTTGCTATAGTCACCTTACTTTTCATGTAAACTCTATCCGCAATAAGCGAATCACCTGTGGGAAGTGACACTACCATGCTACACTTGGTCGGACTCAACTCTATCCCGACTCTATCTATGAACTCTCGAGAAATAAAAGAATGGGTGGCTCCTGGGTCCACCAATACATGAGCATCAACATCAAATAAAGAGATGGTACCTGTGACCACATCTGGTGTAGCATCTGCCGCCTGCTGGGTCACTGTATATACTCTGGCGGCCTGACTGTGGGGTCTACCTGTCGGTGCTCTGGGAGGTCTACCTGGCTGTCCTCTGAGGGGTATATCTCTACCTGCTCCGCTACCAGGCTGCCATGCACTAGTAGCTCCTCCAGTCTAGGGGCCTCCCCTATCGGGTCCACAACTCCTACTAGTCTGCCCCTGAACTGCTGATCTGGCCTCCGATGGGCTCGAAGCTACTGCACTGGGAGTCTCTCATGAAGTGGCCCTCCTGTCCACACCTGAAGCACCCTGTCTTGCCCTGAAGGCACTCACCATGATGTAATCGGCCACATCTAGCGCACAATGGTCGGCTCCTCCAGCTCTGCTGGCTCTTGGACCCTACTGATGATCGGAAAGAACTCTGACTGGTCTGGGGTCTTTGACTCTGCTGCCGACTCTGTGACCCTGCTGAGCGCTGCCCACTCTTGGGCACCTTGCTGGACTCTCCCTGATGGCTACCGGTCCAGCTCCGCTTCTGACTGAATTTCGACTTGGACTCTACAGCGGTCTGTGCGCTCTGCTCTACTCTGGTGGTTGCCTCTACCAACTGTCCATATCTAGTATGTGAGGCAGATGTCACAATGGTCCTAACCGCGGGGTTAAGACCTACCATAAATCTATTGATCTTTTCTTCCTCATTCTCTGCAAAGAATGGAACGAGGCTGATCAACTCTGGAAATTTCTTCTCATATTCTGGCACTGAGGAGTCCCCCTGCTCTAATCTATAAAATTCTTGTATTTTAGCATCCTTATAGCTCTTGGGGAAAAATCTGTCTATAAACTCTCTCTTGAACTCGGCTCAGGTGACTCCCTCTGAGTGGGCTCTCTGATGCGCCTTCCACCAATCCTTGGCGCGATCCCTCAATAAGAAGGCTGAGAAGATGACCATCTGATCCTCGGTGCATCTTAGGATCTAAAATATTTCTTCATTCATCTCTAGCCATGACCATGCTCTCTCGGGATCCCCAGTCCCGTCATATGGCTTCGCGCCTAACCTGAAGGCGCGCTCTACACTTGCCCCTGTCTCCCGCGAGTGCTTAAGGACCGCGGTTAACATTTGGGCCATCTGCTCCATCTGCCCTGGAGTAGGTCCTGGGGCAGGCTCTGGTCGTACTGACTGTGATGGCTCTGGGTGTGCAAAACTTTCTGGCACGTTGACAGACTCGTCAACCTGCTCTCTATCTGGTGTGGGTGCCTCTGTGGCTACCCGTCTCGTCCTCGGACGATCTCTATGCTGCATAGCTAAGCGTGTACTAATACACTAATAGCCACAAATCACGAAATTTAAATTTCAACAACTGGCTCAATATAATATGGCATGATAATTTCATGCAATATTTAACTCACAATCTTATGCATAACTTTTACTTAGCAACTTGCTTCGAAGCATATTCCTAACATGCTGAATTCAAATACTATAACTTATACTTTAGCTTATGCAATCGATGAAAGCATAACTCTCAAAATCTTTAAAAATAATGCATGCACAAGTAACTTCGTGCCTTAAGCATAACTAGCGCACAATTTGTGCGAAATAGCTCAAACTTTTCTTTTAAAACTTTTTCTCAACTGAACGAGAACCGGGCTCTGATACCAACTTGACAGGACCCTTCCCAGACCTTATCTATGCTCTTGTCTGGAGGATCCTGCCGGGCACTTCAACGGACTTATCGAAACCGACTTGTCGGATCGAAGAAATCCGAGAAGCGAACCCTAACTTTCTTCAACCGGTTTACTCGTTTAAACTCAAAAATTCAGTTTTCTTTTATACTAATTGAGAGTGATAAAATTTTTCGCGATTCTCTTTCAAATATTTTTATAAAATTTTCGGCAGCATAACGACTGCATTTTTGATAAACCAAAATTTACCTGTCAAGAAAATAACACTTCGACTAAAATCTCAATTCCTCCCAACTTCTTTATTCTCAAACTTGTAATAATCATCATAATATTTCCACAAACATGCCACATCAACACTCAATTCTCAATTTATAAGTACAAACTTACAAACTCAAGTAGAATATATCTAGATGCATCATATATATGAAATGCATGAATATTTACAAATATACAATTTCAAAATCTGAATATATGTTGCTCAATTACATATCCATCTCATACATAAAGTTTTACATCATATGTCATAAATCGCCCACCTATATATACCCTACAAAATGATGACGTCCTGTCGTCCGCGGTAACACACAATGAAATATAAATAGCTACAAAATAAATAAACAAGTTAGTGCAACAAAGATATAATATCACACACTAACATGACAATTTATCATTTGTTTTGTGATTTCTTTCAAAACCCCCATGTATATCCTTTAAACATTCTAACCATCACGGGCGATTAAAACTAACGCCAACGTGAAGCTTACTGAGGTATCTCAACCACTACGTTACGGAATTTACTGCATCGTACGTAGGGCGCTAAATCTTATCACTGAGCAACTACAATGCGGAATTTTCTGCATCGCAATTGTAGTGCTAAAACTCTGGGCAACTACGAGCGGAATTTACTGCATCGCTTCGTAGCGCTAACTGTTAATTAACCAACTACGTGCGGAATTTTTTGCATCGCAACGTAGCGCTTATATTTTCTAGGAAGCTGAGCAACTACGGACGGAATTTTCTGCGTCGTCACGTAGCGCTAACTCTTATAACTCTTAAGGCATATACATGGGTTTTATAATCAATTTCTTCAAGTGCAAAAGCACAAAACTCACTAGTTTTACATCTTCTGAAAACTTTCTTAGTTCATTTTCTCTACATACAACTCATAATCATTTTCTAGAAACATATGGATTACATAGGAATCCATACGCTTAACTTTTAACTATATCATTATATATTATTTCCGATTTCCTTTATTACATAGCTACTATAGTCATTTAACATCATCAAGAAATTGCATGACCATTTAAAAAGCTATTAAGTGGCGAACCACTTACCTCGAAGCCGCGTCACTCCGTGTCAAGCGTCTCGACGAGGCTCGTCACCTACACAATATTTTCTCATCATTATTAATAACAAAAATCAATTCTCAACTATAAGGTCAAGAATCTCAACTAAGACCATTTTTCTCTATATATCCTCCTAACTTGTTTCTACTCAATCGAGACTCTCTAATCCCGATTCTTGTGGAAAAGTTTTAGTTTTGGACCCCTAGGGATATCCCCACACGGTCCGTTTACTTGTCGGAGGCTTAAAACGAAAAATCACAATTTTTATTTAAACGGACAGCCCTTGACAGTGTGCACTGCTACGCACTGCCCGGGACTCCGTTTTCCTTCGTTCTTTTTCCTACGGCTCACTTATATCCATTCTAGTCACACGACAAATTTCATTGAGAAATATTATCGTTTGCTATGTCAAATTTAAGGAAAACGTCCGTTTTAGACACTTTCGGGCGCAATTAAGTGCCCGTTTTGCAAACTCTTGGTTTCGGTTTAGCGACGCTAGATTTTCTTCCATAACTAAACTTCATTTAACTAATAATGACTAACCAAACTCATTTCGTGCCATAAAAATTGCATTAAGCTAGCCGTTTCACTTCTCAGAGCTCTAACGGCACTATTTTGTGCATAACTTGCACAATTTTTATCGGATTCGATCCGTTCCAAAACCTATGGTTTTCTATGGTTCCTAGGCATCATTTGAGGTGTAGAACACCCCCAAATAAGCCAAATATGGTCAGGTCTCCTCTAGCTCAAATTTGAGCTCGGGAATCCACTTTTTGTCTAAAACAATGTCTTTGCAATTCTAAACACTTCTCTAACTTTTCTAACCTCTTTGAGGCTTGAAATTGGTTTCAAAACCATCAAATTTTAAGGTCTAACTACTGCCCTACAAGTTTCTAATACATACTTAAATCTCACTTGGTCATTAGAGTGCTCAAAATTCACTCAAGACTTTTCTCAATCACTTGGTGTGCAATAAACACCATTTTCGGTTCTACCTTTGAGGGAGGTGTAACAGTCCTTTTTACATTAGTTTAAGGCAGCAATTACACACAAAAACTCATCCTTCAAGAGTCTATTTCAATTACATAAAGTTCTAACAAGATTTGAAGAGCAATCATCCAACAAATCAACAACAATCTCACCAACTATCACCATTTTCGTTTCTGCAGAAAATGTAAAGAAAATGGAGTTGAAATCTTACTTTGGGCTTGGCTTAGGGAGTTGAGAGAGGTCTAAGAAGGGTGCTTGGGGGCTTGGAAGGCAGCTTGGGTAGTGGTTCTTCCCCTTTTTCTCCTGGCCGACCAGCCTTGTCGCGATTCAGCTCGCGGCTGTGCTTCGCGGTTCTGTTCGCGACCAGTTCGCGTTCTGCTCGTCTGGTTCTGCTGCTGCTCGTACCTCCCACGTCCAGCAATGGCTAGAGCACCTCTTTCCTTGTCCTTGGCTGTCCAGCTGCTGCAGTTCGCAGTCCACAGCTCTTCATCCGCGACCGT
This sequence comes from Litchi chinensis, assembly GCA_019925255.1. Classification (NCBI taxonomy): domain Eukaryota; kingdom Viridiplantae; phylum Streptophyta; class Magnoliopsida; order Sapindales; family Sapindaceae; genus Litchi; species Litchi chinensis. The sequence continues at coordinate 2,224,287 of CM034466.1, read as the reverse complement.
TCTGCGCGAACAATTCTGCTCGCGTCCAGCTCGCGACCTGGCTTCTGCGTTGCCGTTTATTTCGCTTGACCTGCAGCTTTCTTGGCCTCTTCTGCTGCTGATCCACAACCAGCAGCTGCTTCTCTTCTTCCCTTCTGCTCTTCTCTTCTGATTCACCTCTTCACGGCAGCAGCTTCACTTTCTTTTTCTTCTTTCTCTCGAATTCTCTCGACTCTCTCGGCAGTGACTGTTTTTGTCTGAAAAATCAACTAAGCCTTGTTTATATATTAGTCAAACTTCTATTAATTACCTCTTGTCCCCTTTTCTTTTTAATTTTATTCCCATCTCCCCTTTTTGAAGCTCTCTCACGGCAATACCCCTCTTGGTTCTTCCGTGTCTATTTCGCTTTTACTTGATTTGATTTTCGTTTCGTTAACATTTTCCTTCGATCGTCAAGCTTGGATTATTTTAAAAACTAAGCTTATTAATCTTGACTCTCTCTTTTTAATCGAATTTTAATTCGATTATCATTTACTAACATCTTGGATTTCTTGACTTAGATTTTCGTTTGGACGTTACTAAACTTTTTAATACGACGAAATTCGTCGTATTCTAAATGAATAAATTTCGGAGGCTATGAAATTAAATCAATTAAACGTAGAGAGTTATATATTATCTCTCTAACTGAATTTCTAACGTTGGGACTTTATAAGTCGGAGCTAGGAGTTTACAATTCCGCATTGTAGTTGTTCAGTGATGAGTTTAGCGCCCTACGTACGATGCAGTAAATTCCGTAACGTAGTGGTTGAGATGCATTAGTAAGCTTCACGTTGGCGTTAGTTATAATCGCCCGTGATGGTTAGAATGAGTCAAGGATACACATGGAAGAGTTTTAAAGAAAATTTTAAGACTTGAAATTTTATATGTTAGTATGTGTGATATGATATCCTATGATGTTATCGCACTAACTTGTTGTTCGTTTTGTAGCTTGTTTGTTTTTATTGCGTGCCATCGTCGGACGAGATCGAGATCTTTTGTTTGTACATACATTGATAGGTGGGCAATAGCGCAAGACGTGTATATACATTTTTGTATATGTATTTAACCTATTAACTTTTGAATTACATTGATGTTGAATTTGTAAGTTGTAAATATAATCATGCATTCTATATATATAGTTCATATATGTACATGTTGAATTTGAATTCATTGTTTATGCTTATGAAATGGTGATGATTGATGCATAATTGAGAATAAAGAAGTTGGGAGGTGTTCAGAAATAGTCGAAGTGTCATTTTCCTTACAGGTTAAATTTTGGTTTATCAAAAACGCAGCCGTTATGCTGCCGAAATTTTTATAACATGAATTTGAAATAGAATCAAAGAAAAGGTTTATCCCTCCCAACCAGTAACAGATAAAATCAAATCACTAAGTTTTAACGAGTAAACCGGATACAGAAAGATAGGGTTCGCTTCCCGGATGTCTTCGATCCGACGAGTCGGTTTCGAGGAATCCGTTGAAGTGCCCGACCGGATCCTCCAGACGAGAATTTAGATAAGGTCTGGGAAGGGTCCTGTCAAGTTGGTATCAGAGCCCGGTTCTCGTTCAGTTAAAAGAAAGTTTTAAGAGAAAAGTTTGAGTTATTTCGCACAAATTGTGTGCTAGTTATGCTTAAAGCATGAAGTTATTTTGTGCACACATCATTTTTCAGATTTTAAGAGTTATGCTTTCATCGATTGCATAAGCTAAAGCATAAGTTATAACACTTGAATTCAGCATGTTATGAATGTGCATCAAAGCGAGTTGTTAAGTAAAAGTCTATGCATTAAATTGTGAGTTAAATATTGCATGAAATTATCATGCCAGATTATATTGAGTTAGTTGCTGAACTTGAAATTTTGATTTTGGCTATTAGTGTATTAAATACATCTGTAGTCATGCAGCGTAGAGATCGTCCAAGGACGAGACAGGCTGCCGCAGAGGCACCTACACCAGATAGAGAGCAGGTTGACGAGTCCGTCAACGTGCCAGCTAGTTCCTCACCCCCGGGGCCGTCACAGCCAGTAGGATCAGAGCCTGCCCCCGGACCTACTCCAGGGCAGATGGAGCATATGGCCCAGCTGCTAGCAGCAGTTCTTCGGCAATCGCGGGAGACAGGAGCGACGTCAGAGCGCGCCATCAGGTTAGGCGCTAAGCCATATGACGGGACTGGGGATCCCGAGAGAGCATGGTCATGGCTAGAGATGAATGAAGAAATATTTTAGATTCTAAGATGCACCGAGGATCAGATGGTCATCTTCTCAGCCTTCTTACTGAGGGATCGCGCCAAGGATTGGTGGAAGCGCATCAGAGAGCCACTCAGAGGGAGTCACCTGAGCCGAGTTCAAGAGAGAGTTTACAGACAGATTTTTCCCCAAGAGCTATAAGGATGCTAAAATACAAGAATTTTATAGAATAGAGCAGGGGGACTCCTCAGTGTCAGAATATGAGAAGAAATTTCCAGAGTTGATCCGCCTCGTTCCATTCTTTGTAGAGAATGAGGAAGAAAAGATCAATAGATTTATGGTAGGTCTTAACCCCGCGGTTAGGACCATTGTGACATCTGCCTCGCATACTAGATATGGACAGCTGGTAGAGGCAGCCACCAGAGTAGAGCAGAGCGCACAGACCGTTGTAGAGTCCAAGTTGAAATTCAGTCAGAAGCGGAGCTGGACCGGTAGCCATCAGGGAGAGTCCAGCAAGTGCCCAAGAGTGGGCAGCGCTCAGCAGGGTCACAGAGTCGGCAGCAGAGTCAAAGACCCCAGACCAGTCAGAGTTCTTTCCGATCATCAGTAGGGTCCAAGAGCCAGCAGAGCTGGAGGACCGACCATTGTGCGCTAGATGTGGCCGATTACATCATGGTGAGTGCCTTCAGGGCAAGACAGGGTGCTTCAGGTGTGGACAGGAGGGCCACTTCATGAGAGACTGTCCCAGTGCAGTAGCTTCGAGCCCATCGGAGGCCAGATCAGCAGTTCAGGGGCAGACTAGTAGGAGTTGTGGACCCGATAGGGGAGGCCCCTAGACTGGAGGAGCTACTAGTGCATGGCAGCCTGGTAGCGGAGCAGGTAGAGATATACCCCTCAGAGGACAGCCAGGTAGACCTCCCAGAGCACCGACAGGTAGACCCCGCAGTCAGGCCGCCAGAGTATATACAGTGACCCAGCAGGCGGCAGATGTTACACCAGATGTGGTCACAGGTATCATCTCTTTATTTGATGTTGATGCTCATGTATTGGTGGACCCAGGAGCCACCCATTCTTTTATTTCTTGAGAGTTCATAGATAGAGTCGGGATAGAGTTGAGTCCGACTAAGTGTAGCATAGTAGTGTCACTTCCCACGGGTGATTCGCTTATTGCGGATAGAGTCTACAGGGGAAGTAAAGTGACTATAGCAAGTCATGAGTTCGAGGCTGATCTAATAGTACTCGATATTCATGACTTTGACATCATTTTGGGCATGGATTGGCTAGCTAAGCATCGCGCTACCGTAGATTGCTACAGGAAAGAGGTCCAGTTCAGTCAGCCTGGGGAACCAGAGGTGATCTTTTGTGGAGAGGGGAAGATACTCTCTACAAGTTTAATAAGCGTGATACAAGCAAACAAGATGCTCCGTAAAGCATGCCAGGGGTACTTGGTGTATGCAATAGAAGCTGGCAACAGTGAGATACAGTTGGCAGAAGTTCCTGTGGTGAATGAGTTCTCTAATGTATTTCCCGAGGATCTTCCAGGACTACCTCCGGATAGAGAGATCGAATTCAAGATTGAGCTAGCACCAGACACAGAGCCCATCTCTATAGCTCCGTATCGGATGGCACCAATTGAGCTAAAGGAATTGAAAGTGCAAATGGAAGAGTTGTTGAGCAAAGGCTTCGTTAAGACTAGTACATCACCGTGGGGAGCTCCGGTGTTGTTTGTAAAGAAGAAAGATGGAAGCCTCCATTTGTGTATTGATTATAGACAGCTCAACAAAGTAACCATCCGGAATCAGTATCCACTGCCAAGAATCGATGACTTATTCGACCAGTTGTAGGGAGCTAAAATCTTCTTGAAGACAGATCTATAACCAGAGTATCATCAGCAGAAGGTACGTAGGGAAGATGTTCCCAAGACGGCCTTCAGAACCAGATAAGGGCATTATGAGTTCTTGGTGATGCCATTCGGCTTAACCAATGCCCCAGCAGCCTTTATGGATCTGATGAACCGTGTCTTCAGACCATACTTGGACAAGTTTCTCATAGTATTCATCGATGACATCTTGGTGCATTCAAGTAGTAGAGAGGAACATGTAGAGCACTTGAGGATTGTATTGCAGACTCTAAGAGAGCATCAGTTATATGCAAAATTTAGCAAGTGCCAGTTTTGGCTAGATCGCGTGGCATTTCTGGGACATGTAGTATCAGCAGAGGGTATTTCAGTAGATCCCCAGAAGATAGAAGCTATTGTAGATTGGAAGCCACCCACGAGTGTAACAGAAATCAGAAGCTTCTTGGGTTTAGCTGGGTATTACAGAAAATTTGTAGAAGGATTCTCCAAGATAGCTACTCCCCTGACCAAGTTAAAAAAAAAAAAAGAGAAGAGAAGTTCATTTGGTCAAAAGCCTGTCAGGGCAGTTTTGATGAGTTAAAGCAAAGGCTGACTACAGCACCAGTGCTTACACTTCCCTCAGGAAGTGAAGGATTTACAGTATATTGCGATGCCTTCAGGCAAGGCTTAGGTTGTGTGTTGATGCAGCATGATAGAGTGATAGCTTATGCTTCAAGGCAATTAAAGAAGCACGAAGTGAACTATCCAACCCACGATTTAGAGTTAGCAGTTGTAGTGTTCGCTTTGAGAATATGGCGACACTATCTCTATGGAGTACCTTGCAGGATCTTCACAGATCACAAAAGTCTACAATACTTGTTCACGCAGAAAGACTTGAACATGAGACAGAGAAGGTGAATAGAGCTTATTAAAGACTATGACTGCACCATTGAATACCACCCAGGCAAAGCAAATGTAGTAGCAGATGCACTAAGCAGGAAACCCTCTAGTTCCCTAGCCCAGCCTAGAGCAGAGTACTTGCAGATGCTAGAAGAGTTGAGATCTATGAGGGCCAGTTTAGAGACAACAGAAACAGGCGCTCTAGTAACAGCTTTCCATGTTCGACCAGTGTTAGTAGACAGAGTTAGAGACTTGCAAGTTCAAGATCAGTACTTGATGAATTGAGAAGCGAGAGGGAGGCTGGACAACAGAGTAGCTTTACCTTGCGAGGTGATGGAATGCTAGTGTTGGGCCAGAGATTGTGTGTCCCGGATGTAGCAGAGTTGAAGAAAGAAATCATGGAAGAGGCACACTCCTCTACATATGCTATGCACCCAGGGAGTACTAAGATGTATCGGACTCTGAGAGACCACTATTGGTGGAAGGGTATGAAGAGAGAGATAGCAGAGTTCGTATCCAAGTGCCTAACTTGTCAACAGATCAAGATTGAGCATCAGAAACCAGCAGGTTTACTACAGCCTTTATCCATTCCTGAGTGGAAATGGGAAAGGATCACAATGGATTTCGTGACAGGACTTCCCAGGACACAGCGTGGACATGATGCTATTTGGGTTATTGTGGACAGATTGACGAAGTCGGCCCACTTCATTGCTACTAATAATACCTATTCCCTGGAAAGATATGCACAGTTGTACGTAGACGAGATTGTGAGGCTGCATGGCGCACCAGTATCCATTGTATCAGATAGAGATTCTCGCTTCACTTCTCGATTCTGGCCGAAGCTACAAGATGCCATGGGCACCATATTACACTTCAGTACTGCTTTTCACCCACAGACAGATGGCCAATCAGAGAGAACCATCCAGACTCTCGAAAATATGTTAAGGGCCTGTGTGATGGAATTCAAAGGAAGCTGGGATAATTACCTAGCATTGATAGAGTTTGCCTACAACAATAGCTACCAGTCGAGTATTGGTATGGCACTTTATGAGGCATTGTATGGCAGAAAGTGCAGAACCCCAGTCTGTTGGGACGAAGTGGGGGAGAGAAGATTAATTGGCCCAGAGATTGTTCAAGACACAACTGAGAAAGTAAATATGATCAGAGAGCGGTTGAAAATAGCAAGCGACAAACAGAAAAGCTATGCGGACAATCGAAGAAGAGATTTAAAGTTTGAAGTGGGTGATCAAGTATTTCTACGAGTCTCACCCTGGAAGGGTATTCTGAGATTCGGAAAGCATGGGAAGTTGAGCCCTCGATACATAGGCCCCTATGAGATAGTAGACAAAGTGAGTGAAGTGGCGTATCGACTGAGGCTACCGTCAAAATTAGCCAACATCCATGACATATTCCACGTCTCTATGTTACGTGAGTATATAGCTGATCCTTCTCACATTTTGCAAGAGCAACCAGTTCAGTTGAAGGAAAACTTAACCTACGAAGAGCATCCAGTAGAAATCCTAGATCGTAGAGATCAAGTATTACGCAACAAAGTGATTCCGCTAGTGAAAGGGTTATGGCGAAATCACGAGTTAGAAGAGGCTACATGGGAGCCCGAAGCACAGATGCGTGCCCAATACCCTCAGTTATTTGAATAAGGTACGCAATTTAAATTTCGAGGACGAAATTTTTATAAGGGGGGAAGAAATTGTAAACTCCTAGCTCCGACTACTAAAGTCCCAACATTAGAAATTAAGTTCGAAAGATAATATATAACTCTCAACGTTTAATTTATTTAATTTCATAGCCTCCAAAATTTATTCAATTAGAATACGACGAAATTCGTCGTATATAAAAGTTTAGTAACGTGTTAATAAAAATCCAAGTTAGGATTTTAAAATAATGATCAATGAGGATTCGAATTAAAATTCAAATAAAAAAAAAGAGAGTTAAGATCAATGAGTCAAGTTTGACAAATTAAAATAAATTCTAAACTAGACGCGCGATTAAATCAAATGAGAAACGAAATAAATACGGAAGAATATCGAGGGGTGTTGCCGTGAGAGAGCATCAAGAAAAGGAGATGAGAATGAAATTAAATAATAGTTGGGGCAAGATGTAATTATGAAGAGTTGATTACTATAAATATCAACCTTAAGCTGAAATTGTTTCAGCAAAAACACAAACAGATCAGTCACAGCCGAGAGGAAGAAACTAGTGGAAGAATCGAGAGAGAGAGAGAGGTCGAGTGAAGATGATGTCGTGAGAAGAAGAAGGCGTGACAAGAAGAAGCAAGGCAGCAGCTAAACTAAACTCAAACCAGAACAGTTCAGATGTGAAATCAAGAAGCAGAACCGAAGCTACCAGCCCCCAGCAACAGATTTCAGCACACAAGGATAAGAGCAGAACCGAAGAGAAGGAGAACTAAAGTGCTCGACCAGGAGAAGAGAGGAAGAAGTCATGTAAAGGAGCAACAAACCAAAAGCAACCAGCAGCTGAACAAGAAATAAAATAGAGCAGGGCTGGTCGTGGAAGAAGAACAGAACCGAGACAGAACACAGAGGCTGGACGAGCAGCAAAGGAAACTTGAGGAAATCAAACCCTTTCCAGCCCATTCAAGCCTCCAAATCCTTCTTTGAACCTTCTCCCAAGTCTCTCTCAACTCTCCAAACAAAGAACCAAGTAAGAAAATCAAGTTCTTAATCTTTTCTTGCTGAAAATTTCAGCAGTGCTGCTGAGAAATTTCTGCAGGATTTTTGTTGGTTTATGTGATTAGATTGCTTGTAAATCTTGTTAGAACCTTAGGAGATTGTTATAGAATCATCAAGGATGAGTTTTGGGTGTAATTGATGCCTTAAATTGATGTAAATGGGCTGTTACACCCTCCCTCAAAATAAAAACCGAGATTGGTGTTTTATGCACACCAAGTGATTGACAAAAAGTGTGAGTGAGTTTGAGAGCTTTGGATGACAAAGTTGTGTTTATGTGAGTGTTGAGGACTTGAAGAGCAGTAGATAGCCTTGAGTTTATATGGTTTTGAACTCAAAATTTGGCATGAAAAAACATAGAAAAGCATAGAGAGGCATGTAGAGATCAATAGAGCAAATTTGACAATTTTGCAATCCCGAGTGGAATTTTTGAGCTATAGAAGACCTGACCAAAACTGACCTATATGGGGGTGTTCTACACCTCAAATGATGCCTAGGAACCATAGAAAACCATAGGTTTTGGAACGGATCGAATCCGATAAAAATTGTGCAAGTTATGCACAAAATAGTGCCGTTAGAGCTCTGAGAAGTGAAACGGTTAGCTTAATGCAATTTTTATGGCACGAAATGAGTTTGGTTAGTCATTATTAGTTAAATGAAGTTTAGTTATGGAAGAAAATCTAGCGTCGCTAACTCAAAACCAAGAGTTTGCAAAACGGGCACTTAATTGCGCCCGAAAGTGTCCAAAACGGACGTTTTCCTTAGATTTGACATAGCAAACGATGGAGTTTCTCGACGAAATTTTCCGGGTGACTTAGTTATGTGATAAGAAGACGCTAGAAAAAGGAACGGAGGTGAAACCATGGCTGGTTTCAATTCTGTTTTTCGTGGTCAACCGTATAATTAAAAAGTTGACTTTTTGTTTTAAGCTTTTGGAGACCAAACGAAACATATGGGGATGATCCTAGGGGTCTAGAAGTAAAACTTTTACAAAGAAATCGAAGTTAGAGAGTTTCGGTTGAGTTAGAAACAAGTTAGGAGATTATATAGAGAAAAATGGGTCTTAGTTGAGATTATTAACCTTGAAGTTGAGATTCTCAACTTTTCAAATTATCACTAGTAATGATGAGATCATGTTGTGTAGGTGACGAGCACGTGAGCGGCGTCCAGGAGCCTCGTCGAGACGCTTGACGCGGCCTCGAGGTAAGTGGTTCGCCACTTAATAGCTTTGTAAATTATTATACCATTTCTTGAATATGTTAAAGGAATACAGTAGCTAAAGAATGAATGAAATAATACATATAATGATGTAGTTAAAGTTTAAGCATATAGATTCTTATGGAATTCATATGCTACTAGAAAGTGATAATGAGTTGCTTGTAAAGAAAATGGAATAAAGAAAGTGTTCAAAATTTTTAAACTAGTGACATTTATGCTTTTGCACTTAAAGAAATGTATTATAAAAACCCATGTGTACACCTTAAAAGCTATGAGATTTAGCGTTACGTGACGATGCAGAGAATTCCGTCCGTAATCGCTCAGTTTATAGAAAAGTATAGCGCTACGTTGCGATGTAGACAATTCCGCACGTAGTTGGTTAGTTGACAGTTAGCGCTACGATGCGATGCAGTAAATTCCGCTCGTAGTCGTTAGAGATTTAGCACTACATTTGCGATGCAGAGAATTCCGCATTGTAGTTGTTCAGTGATGAGTTTAGCGCCCTACGTACGATGCAGTAAATTCCGTAACGTAGTGGTTGAGATGCATTAGTAAGCTTCACGTTGGCGTTAGTTATAATCGCCCGTGATGGTTAGAATGAGTCAAGGATACACATGGAAGAGTTTTAAAGAAAATTTTAAGACTTGAAATTTTATATGTTAGTATGTGTGATATGATATCCTATGATGTTATCGCACTAACTTGTTGTTCGTTTTGTAGCTTGTTTGTTTTTATTGCGTGCCATCGTCGGACGAGATCGAGATCTTTTGTTTGTACATACATTGGTAGGTGGGCAATAGCGCAAGACGTGTATATACATTTTTGTATATGTATTTAACCTATTAACTTTTGAATTACATTGATGTTGAATTTGTAAGTTGTAAATATAATCATGCATTCTATATATATAGTTCATATATGTACATGTTGAATTTGAATTCATTGTTTATGCTTATGAAATGGTGATGATTGATGCATAATTGAGAATAAAGAAGTTGGGAGGTGTTCAGAAATAGTCGAAGTGTCATTTTCCTTACAGGTTAAATTTTGGTTTATCAAAAACGCAGCCGTTATGCTGCCGAAATTTTATAACATGAATTTGAAATAGAATCAAAGAAAAGGTTTATCCCTCCCAACCAGTAACAGATAAAATCAAATCACTAAGTTTTAACGAGTAAACCGGATACAGAAAGATAGGGTTCGCTTCCCGGATGTCTTCGATCCGACGAGTCGGTTTCGAGGAATCCGTTGAAGTGCCCGACCGGATCCTCCAGACGAGAATTTAGATAAGGTCTGGGAAGGGTCCTGTCACCTGATGCTACGGCCTGGAAAGCCTTTAAACTAAGCTCGTGGAGCATCCCCCAGAGTAGCCGGGAACACTCGGCACTTCACCAGTGGGTCATCCGTTTGGAGATCCATCTGCACATTGAAGGCGTCCAGATGGTCATATGGGTCAGTCCTGCCGCTGTATGGAGGAATGCTCGGGAGCTTAAACTTTGCTGGGAGGGGGGTCGTCTCAATCTCCCGAGTAAATGGCACCTCTCGGTCCTCTCACTCTTCCCTATTTCGGCCTCCAGGTCGAGCCTCCAAATGCCGGACCCTACGCAGCAATTCCTCTACCATCAGGTCCTGGGTTAGAGATCGCCGACTGGGGTTCCATTCACTCGTGCTCTCTTGCTCCCTCAAGGGAAGGTCCTACTATCTGTTTTCCTCTCTGAGGGCTCCCTCATGCCTAGCGGCCATTCGCTGCTCAAGCTCATGACCTACACGGGGCTCACGAGCTCGTTCCTGCCTTCGACTTCCTTCCACGCAACGATCGCCCTCGTGGTTCACCCTCACCCTTATCTCATTCGGACGAGGTGAGATTTCTCGCTCCTGGTTCCGTGTCCTGGCTCTCCTTAGGTTTATATTTGAGGAGCGAGCCGATTCTTCCGTCAACGACCTGTCCCTAACAACTACTTCCTCTAGGGTTGAGACTTCTTTTGAAGGATGCTGGCGAGCTCTCCTCGACAGTGCGGCCTCCACCTGTCTTTGCACAGTACGGGCTTGGACCTCTACCAACGTCCTGATCGTCGCGGTCAACTCCTTTACTGTATCTTCTAAAGGTCGCTGGCGCTGCTGCCATTGTTGGGCGACCTCGTCTCCCGAAGGCGAGGCACTCTGCTGATCTTCTCGAACTTCAAGTCGCTCGTCTGCCATTCTGACACTCCTCGTCGCCCTGACTCTGGCCATAACAAACAAATGTAAGTAAATGCGAAGTAGCAACTGGAGAAAGATTACCAAGTCGCTGTTGGGCCCTCATTCTAGCGCCAAAAGATGTTAACGTTCAGAAACGGTCAACCCAGAGATTCTGGGGCCCAGACTGCGAGCAAGGTAATTAAAGAATGATAATGGCGATGGGTGTGTGATAAATGAGTGGTAAATGAAGTTTAAGGTTGGTGGAGTTCAGTTAAGGTGAGAGAGTGTTGGTCGTGGCAGTTAGGTGAATGTAATCAGGTGATCAATGAAGACAAGAGAGAGAATGAAGGATACAAAACACAAGGGTTTTTACGTGGTTCGATGACTACGCCAGCGTCCACAGCCACTTTGAGGTAAATCCGGCAGCGTGACGGTACTCTAGTATATTCAACTTGTTTGTACAGTAAAAATCTCCCCTATTTATAGAGAGATGGAGATGATAAAAGAAATACAAAAGAAGGTAGTACATGTTACAGGTAACGGTCATCTACAACTAATCCTGACATAGCCATACTGCATTGATTGTAGAGGCGATGATTGTTCTCTCTTTGCACACGTATGCATTTAATGCACCAGGAGAGGTCTTTCCTTCATTAATTGTATAGCTGCCGCATTGAATGCTTCTGGGTAAATGTGTAGACAGTTTCCAGCGGAAATCATGGGAGTTGGTAACTTTGATGACTTGCTGCACACGACACCCCTGAATAGGCTCATCTGGTCAATCAGGCCGTGCAGGCTGTAGAGGCACAGACGTGGCCAAGAGAGATGGTCAGGCGGTCTGGAGGTTTCTGCGGGCTCGAGACCTAAGCGGTCTCGCGAGCTGAACGAGCTGGTGATGTTGGTCAGGAGGTACGCTTGGGCGATCTGGAAGCTATTGTGAGCTCGAGACCTAACTGTCTTCGTGGGCTGGTTGGGCTTACAACCGCAACCTGATGCTCGGGTTTTCTGGGCCCCTGCTCCTGTTCAAGTCTATTGGGCTTACACTGGCCCATTTAGTCAAGACGGGAGAATGGGTATAACAGTATTTACCTTAGCTTTGGTTATTGATAAATTTGAGAAATATTTCTTATTTTAAAGAATAGTATATGTTGTTGCACTATCGACAATACATATATCTGGACCTTTCTTTTTGAAACTAGATAATTTATCGATATCCATCTTTTATTAAAGAAATCATATGTTAATATATCATAAATAACAAAATACAAAGCAAAAATTAAAAAAATATATATGTATATCTTACTTTTAAAAGGATACAAAAGTGTATACTAACATCATAATTTATTAAAATAAAAAAAAAAAAAAAAAAAAAAAAAAAAACACACACACACACACACACAAGTAAACATGGTAATATTAGGTAGGCAACTTCCTAATTAGTGTGGACATTGCAATCACCAATTGAGTAATCCATTTTTCCACCCGCATTATCAAGAAAATCTAATAAGTCCAAACTTGTAATGTCTATAGGATCATTATCTTGATCTACAAAATTTGTATCAATTTTCTTTTCTTTCCTTTTTATAGCTACCTGATACAAATTAACCAAGTACTTGGCTATATAGTAGGTTCGCGATCATTGCCCAGATATGCCACATCTAAAGCAAACATATTCATAATTTTTTGGGGCATTTTTCTCTACATTTTTGCCCTTGTTGTGTTTGACATTATAGACATTCCACTTCTAGGGGATGTTTTTCTAGTTTCAATGACTTGAAAATTTATAACCATCATGATCATAATGACCATGTCCACGACCTTTGCTTGCACTAGCATTTGCTTCTGGAAGTGCTACTACACCAATTAGGTGGAGTTCATGATTTTTTATTAGAAGTTTATTGTTTTGTTCTGTCACTAAAAGACATGAGATTAGTTCAAAATATTTTGTAAACTTGCGCTCTTTATATTATTGCTGCAGGAGCACATTAGAGGCATAGAAATTAGTATATGTCTTTTCCAATAGATCTGCATCAGTCAAATTTTTATTACACAAGTTCAACTGTGAGATTATCTTAAACAAGGTAGAATTATAGTCATCAACTGATTTAAAATCTTAAAGTCTTAAATCACTCCACTCATACTGGACTTTAGGGAGGACAATAATTTTCTGATAGTCATACCCGTCTTTCAGATTTTTCCACAAAGTCAATAGATCTTTAATTGTGAGGTATTGGGTTTTCAGGCTCTCATGCAAACAACGATAGATAAAGATTATCGCACTTGCTTTATATTTTAGAGATGTTTCATTGTTATCTTTAATAATATTTGCTAAGTCCTTGGACTATAGGTACAACTTATATTAAGGATCCATGAAAAATAGTTCTTTTTCGAAATATCAAGTAGAGCAAATTCTGGTTTTGCAATATTTGACATAGTTATATGCATAAAATACCACAATTAGTGGTGTAGTCAAAATGATAAATAATATTAACATTATATTTAAAAGAAATTAGTATTTGATAAATTCCTTTATGAATATATTTGGAACTTCAAGTTGTCAAAAATTTCATATATACTTTTAGAACTTTAGGTCCAAAATGATAACTTCATGTTTTAATAATATATATTTAGAATTTTAGGTTTCATTAATTGAAATTCAAAATTTCAAATTCTGGTACATTATAAATTAAAGTGAATAAAAGCACAAAATATAAAGATATTAAAAAAAAAACAAAGCAATCAGTTAATATGAATGATATATTGAGTCGGCATAGCCGTGCATGTAATATGTAATAAGAATAGTAAATAATGCGACAGAGCCACACATATAATGCATAATAATAAATAAAGTCAAGTGACTAGATATGCAATGTATGATGATGATGATGATGATGATAAATGAAGTTAGTATAATAATCAAGTTGGTAGAGTTATACATTGATTAAGTCAACAAAGCCGTACATAAATTTAGTCGATAGAGCTGTATATTGATTAGGCCGGCATAGCCAAACTTCTCAATTAGAATTAGAGTATCAAGAACTTTAGGTTCTAATAAATTTGTTTAGAACTTCAAGTTTTGGATTATGCTGATAACGTATTATAAATTTAAAAAAAAAAAAAAGTAAAAGCAAAAATTACCGGTGAGAGAAAAATTGAGAACAAGATAAAGAGAGCAAGGAGGCAGACAAGAAACAAAAACAAAAAAGGTATGTATATTTATTATTGGGGCTTCTCTTATTTATACATCGCAGTTAGTTGGTTATGACTGACTTAAAAATATATATAGATATATATGTATTATTATTTCTTATAATGGTGCATCTAGAACATTCACAACAGATCATGACTTAATAATTTCATAAAACTAGAGATTAGAAATATTTTTATCTTTCAATAAAATATATATTTTTCTCTTGCAAAATAAGTACGAAGTTTATTAAGATCAGATTACCTAATAATAAAAATTTAAATTTCCTTTATTAAATATATTAATTATTAAAATTAATTGGTTAAACATTTAATTAAAGAAATTGCATTATATGAAAGAGCCTTATTAGTGCAATAAATTAATACATTCTTGCGTGGCGGTTCAATTTGTCATGGTATTGGTGGGGCCTTTGAGGTGGGTTGTCTTTGGGTCATATTTCTTTTTGGGATAATCCCAATTTCTTCCTTGTAGTTTGACGAAATAGCCAATTTTTCCTCTGACATTCATTTTTTTTAAGTGATTTTTTAACTACAGGGGATAAATTGGCTATTTCATCAAACTATAGGGAGGAAATTAGGATTATCCCTTTCTTTTTCCCAAAAAGCGTTTCTGGTTACAGTGGTGGTGGGTCCTTGGAGGTGGGTTTCCATTCGGTCATGTTTGGTTGTCCCAAAAGAGGATTTCTGGGTCATACTGTGGTGGGCCTTGGAGGTGAGTTTCCTTTGGGTCCCTTTTTTTGACCCAAACGAGGGGTTTCTGGGTCATGGTGTGGTGGGGCCTTGGAGGTGGGTATGGTGGCTCTTTCTGGTCACCATTTTTTAGTTTGTTTGTTCGTTAAAAATTGCTTGGAACGAAATTCTTGTCCTAATAGAGTTTGTTCCAATAGATACATTGTTGGGATGATAACCTTTCTTCCTTCTAGATAATTTGTAGGGATGAAATCAAAATTTCATCCTTATTAATTTATTGCTACACACCTAAAGGAATATAGTTTATTCCAATAGATATAATATTTCGTCCCTATAGATAATTTGTAGAAATGAAATCAAAATTTTGTCCTTATTAATGTATTGCCACACACCTAAAGGGACATTTCCGGGACGAAATTTTTTTCGTCCCTAAAACCACGAGGACAAATTTTGGCTTTAAGGAATGAAAAATTTTAATCCTTATAACCCAGTTTTCTTGTAGTGAGGGTAAAACCCATATCCGAATAATTTTTGAAACTCTTAATCCCCATATATTCTGAGACTATATAAAATATGTTAAATATAACCAACTGACAATATTCATCCATCAATTAATCTTTAACGAATGTATGACACAGCATAGAAAAATGAATTATTATCATACAATAGAAAACAATTAAATATCACCATCGCTCAGTGCAGCTTGATGAGAGAATAGTCACTTAACTTGGTAATGAACTTAGGTTTGAGTGACTCCCACCACAACTAGTACCTTGAAAAAAAAAAACAATTAAATTTCACACTTTATAAATATAAAGTTGTGAACTCACCTCTCTTTTATTGATATTTTGAAGGTATAGACATGTGTTCCCCTCACATACTTCCATCTTCATAAGACCCATACATGTTATAGTACCGGGGATAATGGAGGAGTTATAGTAGGTAATATAAAATATGCTAGTATCTTTGCTAGCTTTGATGTACAAAGCCTAATTTTAAGAGTAACAGTAGGTAATATATACTATGCTAGTATCTTTGCTAGCTTTGACATGCAAAGCCTAATTTTAGTGTTCGCTAATTTATGTAATACATAAGACTCAATCATTAAGAGGACTTTATCGTCTCCTTCCACCGGAGCCACTCTCCCTCTGGCTATTAAAGTAGACCGCGGCCACCGGAGATCCAAGGTTGTAAAGCTCAGCAAATTCTTTGGTGTTGAAATTCTGGCGCCATCCTGGCGCATACACCGTCTGCCTGCCCAGTTGCCGGAACAACACGAATATGAACCTGTGAATCCCCGATGTTGGTCTAGGGCTCTCATAACACACAACCTCTTGCCCTGCAATTCACCACGTATAGTTGTAATCATTCAGATTCATAAGACCTAGCGTTTCAAAATGGTATACGTGTCACACGATGCATTAACTGATTTTGGCCACTTTAGTCTTGTTTAAATTCTAATCAATTTTCACCATAATTAAAAGGAAAAGAAAATAACTATATTATAGTTGATCAAGTTTTGGGGTTTATTATTATTGTATATGTACGTAAATCCACAACATCCAGACAAAAGAAAAAGAAAATCCAAATTGGGATAAAAAGCTAACAAAGATCTTATTTATAAGTATATTTAAATATTATAAAATGACATGATAAATGATATAATGGTTATAAGATATATAATGATTGATTTCGATAAATAATTTATTCGGTTATAATGTCCTTTTCTTGAAAAGATATATAATAATTTTAAGTGAAATATAGGAAAAAAATCTGAAAACCTCCCTAAAATAAAAAATAATATCACTAAATTCTATTTTTAGATATAAAAAAGAATGGGTTCACATATTTTAATAATATCTTTATTTATAATTTCATTTTTTTAATTGAATTGTTCTTTTATTTTATTTTATTTTATTTTTTGAATACATGAACTGTATCTGGGACAGACCCAGAGGACATCCGGGGCCAACCGAGATAGAATATTAGTGGCACGGCCCGGGAGACTATTCCCAATTAGAAAAGACTATCCACACTAAGGTGGGAGGGACAACCCACACAATTTATGGGAGATCAAATACTATTATATTATTAATATTATTATTATATATATTATTATATTATATAATATTAGTATACACAAATTGGACCTAAGAGGTGTCGAACCCATACCCCCTTACAAAGGGAGGCATGGAGGCTACCACTGCGCCAGCAGCCAGTTGCCAATTATTCTTTTATTTAAATATATATATTGTGTAACAATAATACTCTATAAGGTTAGTTCGTAGGATGTCATTGTTGTAATGATGAAAATGACAACACAATCCCTTAGGCTTTGGAGATGTCAAAATCAGTGAGCATTGTTATGATGTCTCTTTCAGTTTCTTTATACAGTAAATATAAAGCTGCAACTCAACATGCTATGATCCATTTCAAATACTACATATGCAATAATGCTGATATACAAAGCAAGCACTCACCAAAGGTTGCCCCAGTGGTCGCTGGAATATCGGTCACCAACCTACAAAAGTTCAGTTTCAAGAACAAGAAGACAGTTCATTATGACAGAAACATAATAAGAAACAAGATCCTCCTCTGATTCAAGTGCTAGCTCAAACATAATTCAAAGATCTTAGTAATAAGTGGTGTTAATTAATGTTTTATTTTCTTTTATTTCTCTTTCATTTTAAGAACCAATCACAATTTAAAGACAAGGATGATGTTCAGACGAAAAATTCAGATGAGTGAAGTACCATGAATTACGGGATAAAACCGAGCAGTCTATTATAGAATAAAGAGCACAACACAACTTGGAGAATTATGTGACCACAAGGTAATATATGGTCATGGTGACTCAGATGGAAACATATCGTTTTTTTCCGCGAAGTGGCGTTGTGCTTGCGTGTGATGTTGGTTGTTCTTCACACACGTATACTTTCTTGAAGGCCTTTTTGTTTACTTTCTCATTGTTAAAAGTCTCCAAGTTGACTCTTGTCTTTATTCACCTTTGCTACTTAATAGTACAAAATTTTAGGTTGCCTAGGTATCTAAACTTGTTTCTACTGATGATATTGAATTGATAGTAGAATAAGTTTAAGAAATCCATTTAATTAATAGTAAACACATTGGAGACTACTAGATTACATTTTAATTGGATTAAGCGACTATTGACTATTAGTTGTTCTAGTAAGTACTAGTATACTTGCTAAACCCTTCAACTAGAGTTCTGCTATGATATGTTCCAAAGGTAAATGTTAAATAATTTTGTTGTCACTAAGAGCTCATTTGAAAAAAATTGTGTATAACCATCCTTGTAAGAGAATAGTTGTCTTTTATTCTAAGAAGAATAACAAATAGATAAGTTGTTATATATAGGAAAAATTTTGAAATGAAAAGAAGATGATGTTTTAACATAAATATCAAGTATGGCCAATCTAGCAAGGGGAGAAATACCCATATATATGTATGCATGCATGCATACATGTATGTATGTATGTATGTATGTATACATAAATATATACCTAAGCATATATAGGTATACATACATATTTACATATACATATACATATCCATATTCATATATACATACATACATATATATATGCATATACATATAGATATCTATATAACTCCACTATTATTCATAATAAATCAAGGGCAAGGAAGGGTTTTTATTTTTTATTTTTTGTGTTGTAAAAGAAAAATATTCTACTGAAAAAAGTAGAGAGGAAAAAAGGAAGGTTATAGTTGATTGTACCCTAGAGTAGGGTACACGTAGGACCCCAATAATTACCCAAAGACACAGTACACCCAAAGTTACTTCTATGGTTGTTTAATACTTCTAATTTTACTTCTCTCTCTATCTGTAGAGAACCTGAAAGGTATGTGCATACCTGTCTATCAATCAATGTAATAGATAACTAGATATATCATTACACTTGCTCACATACGAAAGTAATGTCTTTTTCTTGAAGCAAAACAGCATAGTATCAGCTTTCGGCTCCTGTTAACAAAAAGTCTTTTCTATGCTACTTGTCCTTGCAATCATAAAATCTGATGAACCCTCCATCAGTTTCCAAAGTTCGGTTTTTTCTCTCTAATACTATTTTCATCTTCTAGTTATCATGAGGGAGGGAGGGAGGGAGAGACAGAGAGAGTGTGTGTGTAAGAGAGGAAGAGGTTCTAACCAATGCAAGTACTCCCTCAGTCTTGGTTCACTTGGGCTGGGTGCATCAGGATCCACCATGACCTGCAATGGGAGTAAATGTTTAATTACAACAAATAGAAAACCATAGAAAACAATAGCAAGAAGAGTAGAAGAAGAATGAATATTTCAAGATCTCCTTGACATGCATATTAAAAAAAAAAAAACTGTAAAAGCCTATCAACATGCGAACTCACATCACAAACAGAAGATGAATAGGATAAAGAAGAATCAGAATGAATATTTCAAGGATCCTATTAACATGCGAACTTATATAACAATAAATTCTGCATGAATATAGATATAAGTTCATATTTGATCTTTAGATCCTTTATACGTGCGATCAAAACGAGTCAAATTCGTAAACTTAAACTAAAAGCCTTAGAAAACAAGAGGAAGAATAAGAAGAAGATGATCATGATGAAGGGTTAAGGCTTACCAAAGTGTAGAAGGTCCTGAGATCATCACCACCAATATCAACCCTAGGTTGGTTGACAATCTGAGAGGGTTTGAGCTCACAACCATTGTTGATTTCCCTGTTATTATAGGAAACAGTAAGAGAAATTGACTTTGTGAAAGGATTAAGAACATCCCCTATCACTCGGCCAACCACAAGAGGATCTCTATCTCTAGGCATGATCCGAAATGCACAACAATAGCTAAGCAGCCACAAACTCAATTAGTAGTGTTAAAGAAGAATATTCAACTGAAATATTGTTGGTTGATTGCTGATTTTCAAGACATGCAGCACAGCTATATATATTTTTGTTCTGTGGTTCTACTTTATCTTTAGTACCACCTCACTAGAAAATAGAATCTGTGGGTGCTACTTTTATTTTCTGAATTTAATTTGCTTTTATTTTTCCTCTTGATTCCTAGCTAGATCAAAAGAGTGATACCTGGAATTGTAAAGTGAAGGTGGACCTATCTATCTTATATTCTGATTGGAACAGCCTATGCTCAAGCCGGTCCAGAGCATCCCATCCCTGTACTCCATGCAAAAATAAACTTTTTACATAGAAAATACGAGACACAATCTACAATGCACAGGAGTATGTATAGATATATTTGAAACCTTAATCATTTAAGTTTTAATTGATCAAATCTAAGGTGTTAACCTATGAATTGAAAATTAAGTATCAACCCTTAAGTCTAACTTATTAAAAAATTAATGGTAACAATTCCAAGTGTATTGTAGAACGTGTCAAATTATAATTAATTAATTAATTAATTAATGTTAATTAACTAAAACCATATGTGAAAAAATAAATAAAAATACTCAGTATATAAGAATATTAAGCTCGTAATTAGAACCGACAACGCCAACAAAGCTTTGTCTCATTATTCTTAGATTTCCTTTTTATTCAACTCGAGAGAGTGATTTGCGTATTGACATCTACTTAATTAGGTCCAATAGGATGATCATCTTGTCTACGTTGTTACCCAAATATTATATGTTCTTTGATCAATGAATCTAAGGATTATAATTTATTAAAATTTATTTGATTTATATATATATATATATATCAAAGTCGTATTTATGATGTTTTCTAAAGCTATTACAAGATATCATATTGGTTAAAATTGTTCTGAAACTAGAACCACTTTGTTGCATAGTTTTTTCAACATGCTTGGTCTAAATTTAGATCAAATCATGACAAGATCAACCCATGTGCTAGTGCTTTAATCCACTCAACAAAGTGCATTTATTGTGGACAAATTAAAGGTCATATTCCCGATCAAAATTTTGACATGAGCAAGTATATAGTGATTATAAACAGTTGGAAAAATGAAAGTTAACACGGAAACAGTTTGATCTTCATCACCATGTATTAAAAATAATGACTACATGTTAAAGGCTAGCTTAGAAGACTTCAAATCAGGAGAGGTTCATTCTCATTGTTATATTGTTTAGTTTTGTGAAAATCAACCATGTCCATGGAAAAAATTAGCGTTTTATTTCATCAATAAAATATTATCATCTATGGACAATAGACATTGGCCCCAAAAGAAAAGTAGAGGGATAATTACCTTAAAAAAGGGTAAAGCCTTTCACATATCAACTGAGATTATCTCCCTTTTTGTATAGAGACGTCTGCTTCCCGAAAGGAATCTCATGATGTGTGAGGTCTAATTTCAACACAACTTTTTTGTGATTCATACTTTTCAAAATGCCATTACTTATAAAGTTCTCTTGGGTTATTAAGTGTTCATAAGATTGAAAAACGAATAGAAATATGTTTTCAATTATTTTTTAAAGTGTTCATAGGATGCCATACTAATAATAATAATAATAGTAAGTGTTCATAGCATTATGATATTTTAAAGACACCATTATTCATTGTTACATCAAAAATATAAATCTTATATTTAAATTAAGCTTTGTTATTGTTTTTGTGAAATAAGGAATTAAAATTTATTAAATAATTTGACTATCTTACTCATAAGGATTTTAAGAGATTTTCAAATAAAAGTGAAAATGTTAAATAGAAAATTGTGTCAATAATTGATTTGTGTAAAAAATATTTTTTATTAAATAAAAAATTTACAATTTGATGTTTTTACAGGGCCTTTTCTTTTAAAACTATTCTTTTGGAATATCAAAGAATAGGCTAGGAAAAGTTTGACAGTACCACTTACCTGTAGTTCATGTATATTGGGACCCAACACTATTTTGTTTCAGTCTGACTGTTGTTTATTTCTACCAGAAGCATTTTTGTAGGATTATACTTCAATTTGGAAGGAGTAATTATAGATACAACTATGCAAGAATTATTTTTTAGTGTGTACTTAGTTTAATATATTTAATGTACATTTATTGACAAGTATAAATGAAATTTAATTAAGTTAAATTAACTAGATCTAATAATTAATAGTTGAAAGGCTGAATGAATTTATTATGCCAATTTATTGAGAATTACATATATAAATTAATCTTATGCTTCCCAAAATATTATTCAATGTGAATAATTTCAAAGTTATTAAAAATCTTTAGATTTAGTGAAGATATGAACGTCAAAATCACTACTTTAAATAAAAAATTTTAAGTTATTTTAGTATATACAAATATAAATAAAAAATTTAAGTTGTTTTTGTATGTACACACACACACATATATATATATATATATATATGCACAGTGTTTCTATCATTAATGTCTCATAATTTTGAAAAGTTAAAACAAACTAATTAAATTCATCAATTGCATTTGAATTAAGTATGAGAGATAATTTATTTCAAGAGAGAGAATGTAATAGATGAATTTGATTTATTCGTCCTAATTATTTAGAGTCAGAAGATATTGATGGTGGAAACACTATATTTATTGATTTTGCTAACAGTGTCTCTTAATTTTAAAAAATTAAGACGAACTATTTAAATTCATCATTTGCATTTAAAATTTTGAATTAATAGGAGAGAGAATTTGTTTTTAGGAGAGAGAATGCAATGAGTGAATTTGATTAGTTCGTTCTAACTTTTTTAAAGTTAAAAAGATATCGATAATAAAATCATTATATATATAAATACCTAAAACTCCAAACTCAAAATCCTTCATTGACTTGAAATAGTTATTATTTATTTATTTATTTATGGGTGATATTAATATGTGTAGCAAGAATATATGTTAACAACTCAAAATTTAATGAAATAGTTCACATATTTTACTATAATAATACATAATTTTCGGTGTCTAAAAATATTAGTATTATTATTATTATTTCAAATTTTAATTTTTATAGTAAAAGTACATAGGCACTTAGTAACATTTTCCTTCAAGGGTAGTGTTAAGGATATATATTAATTACCATACTTTTAATAATAATTTGTATTTATTTTTTAATACATATTATGTTTTAAAAAATGAATATGATATTTTTAATTAAATTTCTGAATCTTAATATATATCCTTGCAGTACATATTAAGTTTTCCTTAATTTAGTTATTTAAATTTGTTTAACTTCACTATATACATATATATATATATATATATTGTTTAGCTTCACACAATCCCATAACGATAATAACTTGGTGATTGATGTAGTGGTAAATATGTCACGCTGCACACTCACTTCTTCATTTAGAAATTGTGGGTTCTCTACTACACCCGTCTCTCCACACAATTTGTGGGTTTCACTGCCTCTCACATTGTGGATTGCTCCCTTCTATTTTAGAAGTTGTTATTTGAGTCACGTTTAAATGTTATATTCTAATTGGTCTTGTTGTCCCGGCCTAAGTACCAATGATTAAAAAAAAAAAAATCCCAAAACCATAGATATGATTAGTGTTTTGTCTGTGCTGCTGTCAAGTTACGCAACTGACATCTGTAATAAGAACAAATGTCTTTGTATTTCTTGGCACCTGCAAATTTACAGTTGATGATATTGATTTCTTGTCGTGCTGAAAACAGTAATTTTATTTATTATTATTTTTTTGAAACTCAAAAAACAGTAATTACCTGCAAGAAAAAAAAAATCAAAGTCCTGCGATGAAAAACAAATTCCCAAAAAATAATAATAATAATAAATACAAATATTATAATGATGAAACTGGAAGAGACCTGTATGGAAGAGATGGAACAAGACATGTAAAACAAAAGAGAATATGTTCATGTTGAGAATTGCTTTAATTTCTTGTGGTTGTGATTGTAGGGTTGAAACATAAATCAGTTTTAAGACTTTGTTTATTTTTTTTTTTTCTGAAAAGGTACAATAATTAATTTATTTACTTTACATGTGGTCTCAATGTATTTTAAATAAAATTCTAAGAATACGACGATTTTTACTAAAATTTAAAGTTAGAAAGTTATTTTTTGTAACGGGTCAAATATTAGAAGTATTTTTGCAAACCCTCCTTATGACCAAATGTGAAGGGATCGAGACAGCCACTAGATCTTGCAAAAGGGGACCAAAACTAAA
Organism: Litchi chinensis; assembly: GCA_019925255.1. NCBI lineage: Eukaryota > Viridiplantae > Streptophyta > Magnoliopsida > Sapindales > Sapindaceae > Litchi > Litchi chinensis. Next base: position 2,200,225 of record CM034466.1, on the reverse strand, counting down.
GCTTGACCCACCTGCATATAGATGCATTGTTATGGAAAAAAACA
>CM034466.1:2142357-2199681 GCA_019925255.1 Litchi chinensis | reverse complement strand
TGATACGAGATCTTATAAAGTACAATTTATAAGATTGTAAATCATTAATAGTTATGGGTTCGCTCCACGATATCTTTCTGAGTCATGTTAGCTAGACTTCAGAAGGGTTTCGTGGAGTGCTCGGCAGGATCGTTGGATTTGTGAGAAGGAATCTAGATAGGGTCCTAACATCCGAGGGTTTGAGTCTGTTGTGTCTGTCGAGTCACTCTCTACACTTGTGGGATATTATCTCGTTATGCGATGTGCGATGTAGCATTCCGCCACATAGTAGCGAGATGTGTTTGTAGATTTGTCACGATATGCAATGCTAGCTTTTGTATCACGTGACCCCCCCACATTGAGCGAAGCTAGTCTGACCGTCATATGGTTGTAACTTCCCTTGGGTTCCCATTAGTGCATTTTTAAGAAAGAAAAGCATACCATTAAAAGTGGATTTTTAATAAAGAAATTGTTTTAAATAAAAATGTTTTTCAAATGTTTTTCGAGAGGAACATTTTATAAAGGTTAGTTTAAATAGAAATGCATACACTCACTGAGCTTTTGTAGCTCACAATACTTTTGTTTTATATTACAAAAACCTCTCAGGTGTAGGATCAAGTGATCAAGGTACCAAATCACCTCATTCATATTAGGTGGGCCAAGACAATCGATGATACTGCATAGTCTCATTTATAAATATTGTGTAACCTCCTATGTTCAATTTTACGTTTTATAGCGTTAGAAGCTAAGTTACCTAATAAAAAGGGTAAAGTAGTCAATGTCACCATTCGAATAATGTTAAAATACGAATAGATGTTTTAAAAGTAGGAAAAGTTGAGAAAAGGGTGAAACGGTTATTTCATGAATAAGAGATATGACTAGATGGCAAAGTTGTAAAACTTTGATTAAGTGAATTTAACAATTAAATTATATGAAAATTTGACTAATTACTTAAAAACCAATTGATTTTTATTAGTAAATTAGATGACTAAGGGCAAGATGGTAATTAATGTCATTAAAAGCCCATATACATAGAAAAGTAGTGGTGATAGTCACTCACACTTAGCCAAAAATCAAACAAAACATAGAGAGACAAAAGGGGTGGTGGACGGCAAAAAGAGAGAACAAAAGTGGAAGAAGACCAAAGCTCTCCAACCTAGTTTTGAAGCTTCCAAACCAACTTTCCAAGGCAAAACAAGCTAGAATAACCAACCTTAAGCAAAACTAAGGTAAAATCTCCATGATTTTGTTTAGAAATGATAATAGTTGGATTTATGAGTGTATTGGTTGGTTGGGTTAGTTTTGGTATGTAAATTAATGTGGGTTTTTATCTAAATCAATAGTAGAACTATAATAAGTGAAAGGAAAGTCTAGGTTGCAAGAAATGATGCATGAATTCATAGTTAGAATTTGTATGGGAGAAACCCTAAGTAGAAATTTAAGTAGGATTTAAACAAAATAAATTGCTTATAACTTGTTTGATAAAATGATTGAAAGAAGTGTAACATGAAAATTTGAAAAGAATGATATGGGAGTGCATGGTGTGTGTCACGGCTATAGGAGGAGTGTGTGATACTATTATGTTTTGATCCCTTTGAGCCCTAAGATATGCTTATCTAATGTTAGAAAATTACATGGAAGTGTTAGAAATTAAAAAGGAAAACTAGATGACATTGTTTGTGCATTTCAATTTGATGAAGGGCAGTAGCTTATGCATGAGTTTTGTTGATGTTTATGACATATTTAGGGTCCTAAAAATCTGCATGAATGAGTAAGAATCAAGGAAATTAAGATGGACATGCATGAGTGCTTAAATGACACATCATCTAGTAAAGGATGAAATAGTATTAGAAGAAAAGAATAGACAAGTGAAAGGGTTATAGAAACCTGCACTCTTTGAGATTAATTGGGGTTGTTTTAGACCTCAAAACCATACATAATTGTCATAGCAAACCATAGAAATTTGAAGGGAAAGGTTTGGATAAAAATTGAGGAAGTTATAACCTAAATAGTATACCTATGTAGTCGTAAAGTTGAGTTGTGAGTGAAAATGCATTCTTTGATGCATGAAATGAATGTATTCGATCATAATTGAGTAAAAGAACCTTAGATACGAAAGAAATGACATCATTGCATAGGTGATGCAAAAATGTGCATAAAAACGTGTCGAAAAATAGGCGTTTTTCATAAGTTTCACCCCTCGATACTTATAATTTTTCGAAACCGTTTTACGGGGGACCTAAGTAAGAGATAAGAAGATGATCCAAGCGAAAACGAAAGCGAAACAGCTTGTAGAATGGGCTATAAATAGTGTTTTGTTTTAGAGGGTCCAAAAAGTTGACTTTTTGTTCTAAGCATTTGAAAATTATACGGACTACGTGGGGATGTTTCTAAAGGTATAAAAGTAAAACTTTTGCAAAGAAATCGTAATTAAAAAGTCTCGGTTGAGTTAGAACTTAAAAAATAAAAGTGTAGTCAAAAGGGGTATTACATAGGGTTTTTAATATTAAAAGCAAAGTGTGTAATTTTATGTAGCACATTGTGGTCTATTTTAAGTAAAGATATGTAATGCAAGTGACGAGCAAGCCGGCAGAGCATGGGAGGCTCATTGACGAGTATAGCTCGCTTGGTGAGGTAAGTGTTCAATCACTTGCGCTATTTTAGTTCTTCATTTAAATACATATACTATTTACCTAAATGACTTCAAAAATGATTTTCAAAATTACGAGTTAAAGTATTGAAAAATGATTTCTATGTCGGATCTAGAAAAAAGAATTTGAAAATAAAATATTTACGAAAAGAAGCAAGTAAAGAGATTTGTAAACCATGTATACCCCCCCTAGTTTATATGAAGATTTAGCACTACGCAGCGATGCTGAAAATTCCGTCCGTAATTGCCCAGTTTTTCAGTGTATCTAGCGATATATGTGCGATGCAGAAAATTCCGCACGTTATTGTCTAGATTTATAGTTTTTGCACTACGTTGCGATGCAGCAAATTTCGCTCATAGTCGTCCAGAATTATAACACTACAATTGCGATGCAGAAAATTCCGTATTGTGGTTGCTCAGATTTGAGATCATTTTACACTACGTTTGCGATGCAGTAAATTCCGCATCGTAATGGTTAAGATATCCCAGCAGCTTCACGTTGGCGTAAGTTGAAAACTGTCACATGATGGTTAGAGTACGCGAGGGGTATACATGGAGTTTTAGAAGGAAAAGTTTTAAAATTGAAAAGATTTAACACTCAAACAAGATTACCAATTTTGATATAATTATATCATGATGTTACTATCAATCATTGAACTAACCTTTTCACCTTTGGGCAGCTTGCATATTTAAATAGGCGATTGACCAGGTGATTTTGCATTCTGAAAATCTCACTGGATATTTTAGGTAGGCATCGACTAGGCATATTGGATAAACGTCGAACAAAATTTTTAGATATGTAAATATTATAACTAGAAGATTGCATGTGTGGAAATTGTAGTCCATATTTTGATGTGTATATATATAATCGAACACCTACACATGATACACCACTATTACCTAACATATCTATGTATATATATATTGATACATATATGTAGCATGTAAATATTTATGATAGTAATATATGTTATGGAAATTATGCATTTGTGAGAATGTGTGTTGTGAATTTGAATGAGAAAATGCATGTTGTGGCTAAAAAAAGTTGGGTGGTGAATTAAAATAGTACAAAGTGTGTTTCTTTTATAGGAAAAATTTTGGAAACCTTAAAAATACAGTCGTTATGCTGTCGAAATTTTTGTAAAATCGTTTTAAATCTAATTGCGAAAAATTTACACACCACCCAAATTATTTACAAAAGAAAAGAACACATTTAAATCGAATTAAGGAATCGGGCAAGATTAAGGGGTTCGCTCCGCAGATTTTCTTTTAGACGACAAGTCAGCTATAGGAGAAGTCCGTTGGAGTGCCCGACGGGATCCTCCAGATAAGATATTAGAGAGAGTCTGGTTTTGGTCCTATTATATTGTGACTTGGATATTAATCATATGTTTGTGCAAATTCTTAATTATGAACAAATTTTGTAAAACTTTTATGTTAAAAGGATGCATGCATGTTTTAAATATTTGAATATTGGTGATAATGCTTTTAATTTACTTGACAATTTGAAATGAGATTTTAAAATGTATGATTTTTATATTTAGTGAATTATTAATAGTTAAGGGTTCACTTCACGACATTTTTTTAAGTCTTGCTAGTTAGACTACGGAAGGGTTTCATAGGGTGCCCGGTAGGATCACTGGGTCCGTTAGAGGAAATCCAGGTCATGTCCTATCATTAACTAATACCAAAGATGACAGGACCCATCTTGACTCCTATCTTGAGTCTGGGACAATCCTATAAAAGTTGGGGCCTTTCTGATTGATATTTGGAGTTTTTGAAAACTTTTAGAATGATTCTTATAAACCACATGATTGCCTCATAAATTCAATATGAACAAACCATTAAATTTGTATATTTCTCATGTTAGACTCACTTACTAAATATATAAAATATTCATACTTTATCTAAAAAAATATTCCGCCTATAAAAATATTCTGAAAACATATTTATGAAACCCGGTTAATTAAAAATACTATGCACTGATGCAAAATACTTTATCACCATGCGGCCCTTCTCATGATATGTAATAATCTGTACGAACCTGTAGTGGATACCTAAAAATGGATTTATAAAAAAGTGAGCGCTAATATCCAATGAGAAGTTATAACTTTTCTAAAACATTTCTAAAAATATATATATATAATATTTTTAGTAACAATAAATATTTCTCAATTATTCATATAACTTCATATCTGAAATAATGAAACTAAATTTAAATCCAATCTCATAGTAAAACTGTAAACTTCAATATAAATTATCTTCATAACTTAATAATATAAAATATAAAAATCTATAATCTGTAAAACTTTTCTTGAATTTCTTTATATAAATTTAATGTTCTGTAAATTTCCATTTATGCTGATCAAACTCAGTATATAAGATCTGTAATCTAAAAATCTACACCAACTAGTACCCAGGGAAATCTGTCATACGTGGTAGAGATACTCAACACACACACAGAGCGAGGGATAATATCTACCATACACGTGTTGGGCAACTCAATAACTCTAGATATCTGTCATACACGTGCCGGACAACTCTCTCGGACTTACATACGTGAAACTAGCTTGACAGTCAAAAGGGAGGGTGCAACCTTAGTATTTTGAAAATCTTATTTTATTCGTTTTCAAATATTAAATCATTTTCATATGCAAAATTGTATAACTTGATTTTTGAATATAAATATAATTATCAAAATATATATTCTATAATCAAATCATAAATCGTAATAAATAATAAATAAATCAATAACTAATTTAATAATTTTTTTCTAATAACAATTAAATAAATAAAATTTGAAATATATAACTGTAAATAATTAATTTGATTTAAAATAAACTATCCACTCACATAACTCATTTACTCAAATCTGGATCTAAAACGGATTCCTATTTGATTTCTTATAATCTTGATTCACCCTAAAATCACATAAAACTCAATTTAAAACTTATTAAAAAAATTAACTAATTTCCTATATTTCAAATATTATTAAAATAAAAATATCTGGATAATTCAGACACCCAAATATTTCGTTCACCCATCTAAAATATCTTTATCTTTCTCTTCTCTCTTCTTCTTTTTCTTCTTCTCTTTTCTTTTCTCTTCTCACGATTTCCTTCTCCTTCTTTTCTTTTCTTTGGCTATATGGTTGGTTGTGTCTATGTGTGATGTCCCTCTTCCAGATTTAGTACTGTAGAGGTGAATTGTATAACCAATTTATATAAAATGTACAAAAAATGCCCTCATTTAGTACTGTAGAGGTGAATTGTATAACCAATTTATATAGAATGTACAAAAAATGCCCTCATTGAAAATTAATAAAGTTATTAATTTTTCGAAATCGTATAATTGAATTTTAGTAGAATTTCCGAATGGATCAATAACAAATTCGAATTCGAAAGGTGACATGATGATTTATCAATAATATAAGATGAAACCTATGATCAAAAGACATCTAAAAAGAGCTAGAAGTGAATGGAATAATTTATTTGCATGAATGATGAATTTTCATAAAAATTAGTAAGCATATCATGGAAATATACAATTAAAGGAAGGCAAAATGGTCAAAGAAATGTGATGGCATGACATGTAATTATGTACCAAACTTTAAAAGCAATTTGTTAAAGTCATTAAAGTCTATATAAGGGATGAAGCTGCTGGAAATTTGAGAGAAGAAAAGGGGTTGTCTGCAGAAGAAAAACATAGCAGAAACTGCAGGGGAAAACAAACCAGAGGGCAACAACTGCATCAAGTCATTTTTTCCACCATTTTTGAAGGGTAATCAAGCCATAAAAAGATGAAGAACAAGTCTAAGAAGGTTTTTAAGTAAAATTAACTTAAAAACAAGAGGTAAAATTGAGTTTTGATTGAAGTTTTTAAGTGAAAAGTTGTCACAATGCAGTCCATGGACAGCTTGCAATGTTGATGAGTTTTCCATGTTTAAATTCAAGGTTTTGAGGCATAAATCAAGTGGAGAAGCAAGGTAAACCATCAAGGAACATTTGGCAAGTGATTTGATTAAGAAATAATGTGAATTGAATTGGATTGATGGTGATTAAGTGATGAAAAATCCTTCTAGAAATTTGATTGTAGTTGTGGTTGAATTCTTGTATGGCAAGTTTGATGACATGTTGACATATGTGTTGGTATGTAATTTGGCTATGATAGAGTGAGATGATGTAAATGAAAATTTGTTGATTTGGTGTGAAATATGGACTGGTCTAGTGTGCAAGAAAGTGAAGAATTGATGAAGATAAAATGTTTGAACAAATGCATGTGTAGTTTCGCCAACTTAATGATTTATGTTCCAACTTGTTTTAAATTCAATTTGATGATTTTTCTTACTTGAATATGAGTTAGAATGATGATTATGATGTTAAAAATATGAAATGAAATCATGGTGATGAAGATGAGAAACATTCGGCCAAAAGGACTCAAACTAGGATACATGCTGTCCAATTTTGTCCATGATGTTTTATGACAGTTTATAAGGGTTGTTAGGGGCTGCATATAGAATGAAAATTATATAGAAATGAAGTGAAAAAGTTAAGCTTGAATATGTGTAATTTAGGTCAAGAAATGATGGGATTTGAATGTGTGAATTTAGTTAGAGGTTAGAATGAAATAAAGGGGTAGCATGTGTATCAAATTCAATGTAAAAATGAGATGGATAAGTTTGGATTAGAATGCATGCTAGATTCAGCCAATTAGGGGATAATGATGTTTCATAAATTGTGTAGTGTTTTGATGGATTTTGTGAAGTTTATGTGTGAAGAAATGAGTTAGAATGGAATGGATAACATATTGTAATGTTTGAATGTGTTAAAGTGTTAAAATTAATGTTGAAGTGAGATGTGGAAGATATGGGTTACAATATGCCATGTTCCAGTTTTGGTGTGTAATCTAGTGGTTGATTGGATATTAATGTGCCAGATGAAAGTGAATATAAATGGTTGAATTTAATCGTGGCGTTTTCTAGAAATTAAAATACGAAAATATGTAGGTGACGAGAAAAAAAGGGAGTTCCAAAACCTGTGTGCTATAGTGAGTCGAATCAAAGATTAGGTGAGTATCCCTTTGAAATAAAATGATTTAGTTTTATTCAATTGATTTTATATTCTATACTTTAAGATTTTGTATGGAAATATTTGATAGTGATTTTATAGTTAATAGATTGAAACGAAACCTCCTAAATAAATTATTAAAGTTTTAAAGATACGTGAAAGGAATTATAAAGTTAAACAGTTAGAATAGAAATATCTTATAAGCCTATGGTACACCCTATAGGTATTCCAAACATGATACAGTTATAGGGGACAATACCTGTAACACCCTCCACCCAATTCTCATTCGGATGGAAACCCGAGTCGAAGGATGCTAGATTTAATCGGTTTATTCGTTAATATTTTACATACATGCGCTAATTTATTTATTTTTTTCGAAAATCCGGCAAAGTTTCCTCTGTTTTTCTGAAAAACCTAAAATTTTAAAAACCTGTAAATTTCAACAAAAACACTTCTAAAAGACATTCATTTTCTCAACTTCTATTTCGGACTTTCCGTCCGACTCCAAAATCACTTCGCCACACAAACATTTATAACCACAATATTTAACTCCAATCATATTAATCAAAATTAAACACAAATAAAAGGTAATTAAGAATTTCTTTACCGCATCACTTTACAAACTAGAAACCTTTTTCTATAATTAGTATACATCCTCATTTATAAAATCTTGTAAATCCATATACATGTACATGCATTTCCATATAAATTAACACTACCATTCAATACTAAAAGTAATACTACCAAATATGGAGAGAATGTGACTCGCGGAAAACGCAGCAGATGTCTTCTTGTCAATCCTTATCTACAGCGGCCAAAATTTCAACCTACGCGTGGAAAATCCAACGCGCTAAGTATTTCTACTAAGGAGGGTTTGCTCAGATTTCAAATTCACATTTTTCCATAAATATAAGATGATAAAGAAAGATGCCATAATTATCGAATTTTCAAAATAAATTATAAAATAGGTCGAGTTATTAGTCAAAATACACATAATTTGTATAAATATCACTTTTCACATGTAACCTTACTAAACCAAATTTCATCATTGCATCAAAACACCCTTTTATATAACAAGGTCCACAAATTTTAAGCTTTTATCAAATATTCACCAGGTAATTCATTTACTAATAAATACATAAAAAGAAATACATAGAAATCAATTTTCTTTTAAACATAACAACACAATTTCATTTAATGTCTTTCAGAACAAATACATACAGGTATTTATATCAGGCCACTCTTTCAAACACAAATACACAATGTTCCTATACTTTTTCTCAAAATAGCAGTTGTAAATCAATATTTCATAATTTTCGAATTTTTACAAGTAAATTTTCAAGGAAATTAAATTGCCATTCACTGCCCGTATAAAAACAAATATTTTTATTTTCAAACATGTCAACACGATTTTCTTTAATAAGATTCAGCGCCATTTGCAAACTCTAACACGATACCATGGATCGGCAATGGGTTTCATGTTTCCCCCGGCATCGGACACTTAGTGCTTGCCTGCCGATTCTCAATTTCACAACTTTTCTATTTCTGGACCGGATACTCGGTGCCTCTCAAAGTCCGTAAATCAACATCGGTATGCAATCGTAACGGTACAGTACTGCTAATAATTACCCTATTGGCATGTCAACTACTAATCCCCACCTACCAATGTACAGGTTTACTCGGGCTCTTAATATTTTCAATAATTACGAAAGTATTGAATTCACATAAACTTTTACTCACGTAAACATCAAACATCATCATTTATTTTCATTTTCCGAAATCTTTCGAAACTTCCCTCTTAGCCATTACAAAATGATCATTTTGCCCTTGGTTTTACTATCAAAGCTTTATTACACAATATCATTTCCTTTCACATTTTCATTTGGCCCCAAGAGGTAGTTTCCGAATTTTTTTCTCTTCGAAACTGTGATTCATCACACGTATCATCAAAACATTATGTAAATAACACGTTAATGTGAGTGAAATGACGAAAATAACCCTTGGTTCCTCTATGCACACCATTCGGCCAAAGAGGGTAAATTTTCAAAAAAATCATTTTGGTTTCATAAATCATCACACACATTATTCGAATATCATCCGTTAAACACATAAATATGTTTGAAATGACAAAAATATCCTTAGGACCATTTTTAACTCATATTCGATATAGGGTGTAAATTTTCGTAAAATTTTGTTCTCTTTACTTTTTCATCATAAAATCTCTTTCATTCACATCCAAATAACACATACATATCATAAATATTGAACCACAACATCAAAATAACAAAATCCTCAAGTTGTCACACAAAAATTGTCACTTTTAAGCTACTAACAAAAGTCAATTTTCAAAATATGTATACACCAACAACATCACAATCACACTTCAACTCAAATTCATTCCAAAAGCTCATATAACTCATTTAAACATAACGAAAATTAATACCAACACATGGTTAACATAATTGGTCCCTACACTAGTAAAATTACTCTTTAGTTCATTCACTTCATTTTCTTTCCAATAATCACCTCAAAATTAATACAACATCATATATAATTTCATCCAAACATTAAAATCCCTCCAATTACATAAATTTTTCCAAGTTAAGCACCTACTAATATATATAACACGACTAAGCTATTCAATAAATTTCTTCCCAAATTTCATTCTAACAACATCCTAATAACACATAAATATCATTTATCTCTAGTTATCACATCAAAGGAACCAAATCAACAAGTTACAAATAGAATTTCTATTGGTTTGCTTACTAATAAAATCAAAGTTTAATATAGATGTACACTAAGTAATTCAAACACATCACCACCTACACTAAAACACCTCAAAAAAGTTACTCAACAATTTAAATGCCCATTCTTGCCTTAAATATGTTAACACTCAAACTTTTCATTTCAAAGTCCTCTTTCAGTCATTTAATCCCAAACTAACACAACTTTATTCTAAAGCATCACACAACCCAAATCAAGCATTAAAATCTACACAAACTCATGTTTAACATAAATGGACCACATACTAGTTTACATACTCATCTTTTCATTTATTGACATTTTCTTTCTAACAATTATTTTAATCAACATAAATTTTCATATAAACCCATCCATACACCAAAATAATTCTATTACATCCATTTTTCCAATTTGATCACTTACTTGCACATAACCCCACCACTTTATCCACTTCATTCCAATCTCAAAAATTACACCCCCTAGCTTCAAATAATCCAATTTCACCACTAATGCCTTAAAAATCAAAATTTATTAAATTTCATTAAATCTCTACATCAAACTCTAACTTATACATCACTAGTTTCTTAACCCAAAATTATTTGATGCTTCCTTTCCTTTCCAAGCTAAATTTAATGATGAACAATCTTTAGTCATGCCATAAAATCTATCACAACTTATTTAAATCCATTCTGAAAAAAAAAAAAAAAAAAACCCATAAATACTCATGTCAACCAACATCAAAATACTAAATTTCACTTACTAATTCTTCCTCACTTGTTCTTGATTCTTCATGGATAATCACAAGGGGAAAAAGTTGATGGAAAACCCCTTGGATTTGGCCTTCTCTTTCTCTCCTTCTTCTTCCCCTTTTCTTTCCTTCTTCTCTTGGTTTTTCTTCTCTCCATGGTTGCTACATTTTTTTTTTTAGATTTCCTTTGCTTTTGTCGACCTACACACACTCTCTTATCATCTCATGCATTCACTTTACATACTAACCCTCCAATTAACCATTTTGCCCTCCAAAATCATAAAAATACCACTCATAAAAACTTGAGAAGTGTCATCATCCTTATCTACAACACCACTTGTCGCATTCTCAATGGTTACTTTTCCAATGCTTATCTCTTCTTTATTCTTTTTTATTTTGACTTTTCTGAAATGCTCGGATTCGACTTTTCCGGGGACTCTTTCGAAATCCATTCAAAATTCACTAGGGCTTATATTCGAACTACCTACATATTTCCAGTAACCTCAGTGACTCTTAAAAGTCATTCCATGCCCTTTTTGGCTCCCCGCTTAATTCATTAAATCGCCTCCAACGATTCTTGAATTGATTCAATTTTCATTCGAATCTCCTTCGGAAGTGTCGTTTGAGTTTCTAAAATACTTCTTAAGCATTTTAACACTCATTTTGACACTTTCTTAAATTTTTGAATTTTTTCGAAAATCCGTCCAAATTTTCGATCAGATCCGAAAACTGCTCAATTTTACCTCAAACGAACTCATTTTTTATCTGTTTCAATTTCCTTAGACTCCATTACTTATTCCTAAGCTTTTCGACTTCGGAGTCCGCTTTCTAAAAAATTCATTATCCACACGAATACTATTCATCCAAAAACCATTATTCATTTCGAAAATACTATTCATCTCCGATATATTTTTATTTCGCTTAAATAAAGGAAATTCAGGGCATTACAATACCTGCTACCCGAATCCTTGAGGGCGGGCCCACGAAAGCCTAAGAGAGAGGGTAGCTAGGCCGATTGCATTCGAATCCATAAGGATTGAAGCCACGACCCAAGAGTAGGGATGGATTGGGCTTGTTATATAAAAAATATTGTCCCATCTATAGAGTTACAGAGATTTTCAGTTAAAGTACCAGAATCTGTGCATGGTAGAATCAGGGAGAGTCTGTTACTAACATTGGAAACGACGAAGTCATAGAGTTCAGATAGTTAGTCGCCTATGCACGAATTAGGGTATATTATAGCTAATGCCTTACCGGATAGGGGGTCGTAGAGGCCTGAGTGATGGTTCATTCTGCTCATATCTAGGCTACCATACGGTACGAACACAGTGGTTGTTATTTTTATATAGAGATTTTTCTAAAAGTTTATTATCGTCACTATTTATGTTTATAATAAAGCATTAAAAAAAAAGATTTTAAAGTGATTTTTCCTGAAAAGAAGTTTCATAAATCATAAATTATATTTTTAAAGAAAAGTTTATAAATTATGTTTAAAGAAATTTTTTTGGGAGGTTAAATTTTATAAAGTGAAAACGAAATAAAGTTTTATGACACTCACTAAGCTCGTTAGCTCACTATATTTTATATTTTTATAAACAAACCTCCCCAAAGACAGGTACAGATGCTAGTGCGTCCGGGACTGAGACTTCGAGTAAGGAGTAAAGATTGAGTCATAGTGCTGTCGTGATTATGTATAGTTGATATAAATGTTTTAAAAGAATTGAATGTTCGTAAGATTGTACATATTCATTTGTATATATTTTAAAATGTGTAGATATATGTATTTATTTTTGGAAACTATAGTAATGTTTATATTTATGTATATATGCATGACTTATGTTGAGTTTTAAACTGTTTTTGAATTTGAATTGCATGTTTGTGGTTACTTGTGGTATTTATTATGTTTTGAAATGGTCTAAGGCCTAGAAGTGGAGAAAATTTTGATTTTAGAAGTGTATATGTAAACCTTTGATTATGATTACGGTTTACTAGTATCACTCTAGTAATATTATTTAAAGTTGAATTTATTTTCACATCACGAGTAGGATGCTGATTAAAGGACCCCATAGTATTGGAGAGTGATACGGGAGAATATAGAGTGAGATAAGCCCATGAATGAAGTCAAAAAGGATATTAAAAGTTTCCCCAATAGATATTAATCAAGTGTAATTTAGTTTGTGGATATTAAAAGAGTCATTTTGAGCCATTTTATTGGTGGAAGAATTAGTGGTTTTAAGTGGTGACAAGTGGACCAATTAGCATTAAACTTATCCATTTATGGGTCAAAATGGAATTAAGCAAAGTTCAAGGAGCTAAGTTATAATTAAAAGAAATTCCCCACTATAAATACTTTGCCCTCTTGCAATTTTCCTTCTCACGTTGAAAAATCGAGAGGGATAGTGTGTGTATTGTCGGCCAAGGAAGAGAGAGGATCAAGAGATCTCAAGCAAATCTCTACAAGTATTTCATCACCAAATTTCATCTTGTCATCAACCAAAGCTATTTGTGCAAGTTTGAAGTGAGATTAAGGTCTACATAAGTGAGCTTCCTTGTATTAATTCAACTTAGATGACTTACAAACTCATTCCCTACCTTGCTTCAAATTTTAATTTGAGTTTATGAATTGAAATTAGGTTATTTAGTGATGGTTTTGGTGTGATTATTGTGATAGAAATTGAAAGTAGAATGAAGATGTTTGTGAGAGGTGATTCGCGGCCAAGTTAGGGCTATGTGACTCTATTTTTGATTTCATGTTTTAAACTTAAATTTAAGTATTTTGGAGGCTAGGAAATCATATAGAAGTGATAAAAGTGAGTAATCAAAAGTGTAGGGTCAAGTTGAATATTTTTAGCTTAGTTGAAGGGCATTAATGAATTTCATGTAGAATCACTCTTTTGATGTATGAAATGAATATGTTTGATCATATTTGAGTGAAAGAATATTAGATATGAAGGAAATAAGCTTATTGCATGATTGAGGTAAAAATGTGCATTAAAAAGTATTGAAAAAATGTAGTTTTTAGCTAGGAACAACCACCTGGTGGTCGTTTCTTTTCGAATTCCCTTCATGGCTGACCTAAATGAGAGTTAGGGAGATTATTGGAGTGAAAATGGAATGAAGAAAACCTAGGGATTTTTCCCTAGGTAGCATTCGGCCAAAGGGGGTCAAAAACGGGGATTTTTCATTCCAAGCTTCAGAAAATTATTTCAAGCATACCGGGGTGTTCCTAGGTGATAATAAATAAGATTCGTAAAAAGAAATCAGAATTTGAAAGCCTCGGATAAGCTAAAACTTAGTTAAGAAAGTTTAGGCGTAAAAAGGCTTTTATAGAGTTAATGGCCTTAGAAGTTATTTATAACTTTGTATTAGTGAGTTTAGTGATTCTAAATGAGTATTTGATGTTTTAGGGTGAAAGCGGACAGTTTCAAAGGCTTTCGGAGGAAAATCGTCATCCATCGGAGGGCGTTTTGTGAATAAAAAGCTAGTTATTCAAGTGTTATTTTATTTAAGTTTTATTTCTTATGTATATATGAATAAATGTATTTTACTTATTATTCATATGAATTTATTTATTATGTAATTAAGTGGTTTATTGAAGTTATACAAAGATTCTAGCATGTGAGTTTTGAGTTGAGTATATTTTTATACCGAGAATATGTTAGAATCAAAGATTTTAGGCTTTCTGCTTTAAGAACAAGTTTATTGTAAAATATTGAGAAAAAGTATTTTAGTACGCCTATGGTTTACCCTAACCCTAGTTAAGTGCTCAATTGAGTATCCAATGCGTGTACGGTAAATGTGAGAGAGTCACTAATTGAGAGTGGAGTCTGGACGACTCCTAAGAGAGAGAGTCAGTTGAGTCACTCTTTGCACGTATAAGGGTAGTGTAGATCGGACCGATTGCGAGAGGGTAACGCGTGCCCAGAGTTTATACATTGACGACTACACAGGGTAGATTCCTTAATTCCTAGTGACAAGCAAAAGAGTTTATGTTGCCACGATAAGAGTAGTTTCCCTGTGTTACCATTAAGGTGAGAAAATGAGAAAGTTTAAGAAAAAGACTAAGAACGAACTTGAAAAACAGTTTCCGAACGAGTTTCGATAAAGTATTTCAAAAAAGAATGAAACTGTTTTTCTTTAGTTTTATTGAACTGTAATTCTCACTGAGTTTTACTTACAAATTGTTTCTAATGTGTTTCTTAAAAATTCTTCCTCAGGTGCAGGAGCAAGTCGCACAAGAGTGAGTCGTCCAGCAAACGACGCTTAGACGGACATTCAAATCGACTGACAGACGACCTCTACTACCTTGTATATTTCATGTTTATGTCATGTGCATATTTTGAATCAAATCATTATAGAAATTGTAAATGTAAATATTAGTTTTTGGATGCGTAGATTTTATAAAGTCGTTTTATGAAGATGAAAGTTGAAAAGTTTTAGTTTTTTTTTCTTATTTTGTAATTGTGGTTTTTATGGTGAAATTGGTTTTGGGATGCAAATCAAAGGCCTTTGGTAGTTGAGATTGATTGCTATAGAAGTGTTTTTAAGTTCTCTTTGAAATTGGCAGAGTGACATAATTCAATAAACAGTCGGCATGCTGCCGAATTTTCATTAGAAAAACGAGAAATATTTACCATTACCACGTATTAAACAAGCTATAAAACAAGTTAAAGTAAGTTTCGGTGCTTCGATGGGATTTCTTTGGGCCAAAGTTAGGGTTCGTTTGAGTTCTATCGGGGTGCTACGGGATTTTTTTCGGGTTCAAATGAGGGATTTAGGAAGGGTCCCGCCAATATACTTTTCTATAATTGTTTTTGTAAGGTGACATACTAGGAAAAACATTCGTTATATTGCCGAAATTTTTATAAAATCATTTATAAAGAATCTAATAAAATACAAAAAATTTCCCACTACTTTCGTAATAAATGAAATTTTAAATGAGCTTTAGTAAAAGTTTACAGCTTAACTTCACGGGAACTTTTCAATCAAATTCAAATATCGACTAGAAGGCTATCGTGGGGTTATCGGCAGGCTACCGATAGTACATAAATAGAGGCATATGAACGGGGCTCGTCAATGTGCTTTTAATTGAACATTAATATATAAAAATCCTCCATGTAGCTAACATACCCACACACACATTTTTCAATTTTCTCTTTTGCTTGCCACTTATATTTTGACACTTGTCCCATTCTTATTATTTTGACTTTTCTTGTCTCTCAATTTTTCTTGCTAATCCCACTTATCCTTATATCTAATCCTCTAAATTTTATGTGATTACTTTTGTATTTGTGGACTAGCCCCACCACTCTTTCATCTCATTTTATTTTATTTTTTTGCCTTTTGTTTCATTCCAATTTATTTACTTTTGGTTTCACACATGACACCATTCTCGGCTAACAAGAAATTTGTCATTTTTTCATTTCTCTCCAATTGACTTTTCTTGGCTTTACACCTTCTTTTGTCTCATTCAATTTACTTTTGCTCTTATCTCATGCCTTTTCTTTTCTTTTATAAATTATTCACCCACTAGCTCATTCTTTTGTCTTATTCTCATCAATTAACTTGTGTTTTGATTGTTCTTGCCTAGCACTCCACGTTTTCTTTGTTTGCATGGTCACCAATTGTCTCAACATTTGTCTTGTAAATTTCATTTTGCATCTCACCTTTTACTATGACATTTTTCCTTTTCTATCCAACTTTCTTAATTTCTTTTAAAAATCTCCAACTAGTGACTATTTATCCATTTATTTCTAAACCTTGGGTCATACTAAATATATAATAATAACATGAGTTTCAATTAATCTCTTAGGTCTACTTGAATTAAGGCCTTACAAAAGAACTAGAATAAACTTTTATAGCACCTCTCTAAATAAAAAGACCATAATACCCTTCTTTAAAAAAAACACTTATAACTTAGGTTTTCTTTTTCAATTTCATTCTCTACCTCATCCTTCTCTATCTACCAGTTCTCTTTCTCTCTTTATCAATTCTCTCTCTCATGTTCCTCCATCTCTCTCGCTATCTCCCTGCTTTCCTCATCCATCATCGTCAACCAATAGCAAGAAAACCTCCTCCTCCATCGCAAGTGATGAACCAAGCCTTCGTCTTCTTCTTCTTCTTTTTTATCTATTATCTGGCTCTATGTTTTGAAACCTAGAATCATATGATTATGTGTTTGATTCGACTCAAAACTGTCTGGTTCTCATTTCGAACCCAGAACCCTCTGGTTCTTAGTTCTAATTTTTTTAATTATTTATTTTGTTTTATTTCATCCTCTTTTCTGATTTTTTTTTCTTTTTTTTTGGATGTTGATGGTTGTTGTTGATGATGTTATGGGAGAATGGATTAAATGGATGGGTGATAATGCTGTTGAAGATAGTTGATGATGCATGAGTTATGACAAACATTGTAATAACCTCTCCCGATTTCGTCACTGTATATATGTACAGAAGGATTGGACTAAATTCAATTTATAAAAGTTTAGGGACAATTGGTGTAAATAGAAGATTTTTATAAGAATAACAGAAATTGTAAATAAAGAGAAAGGACAAGGGTATTGGGGAAAAGTGGAAAATTCTTTAAAATCTGACAAAATCATAAATTTAAGGAAATTTAAGGGTTAAAAGCGAGTTTGACCCACGCTTACAAATGTGGGTGTGTGGCAAGTGATTGTTGAAAAATGTAGAAGAAAAATCTAGGAGGAGAAGAGAAAGTTACCGACAAAATAAGAGGAAGGTAGATTTGCAGCCATTTCAGGCTAGATCTCTGCCATTTTTGAGGAAATCAAGTTGTTGGAAGATGAAAAACGGATTTTGGAACCAGATCTGATAAGAATCAAGTGATAAAAATATGATTTCATGGTTTATTTTGGGAGAGAAGTCTATCAAAGAAAAGCCATGGTCTGCAATTAGTTAACGAGATTTTTGTGTGTAGATCTAGTGATTTGAAGCTGCAAACAAGAAAGAAAGCAAAGCAAGAGATCAATGGAAAATTGGTAAGTGAAGTAGCTGAGAAATAATACTAATCTGTGGTAGCTTGATTGTGGCTTAGGATGGTTGAATTTCATCGCACAACCTATTAAAGTTGCGACCTGATTAAGGAGAAATGTTGTGAAAGCATGCATGTAAAGCTAAATGAGGTCAGAGTGAGTTAATGAATGTGTAAGATGTAAAACCTGGAAAAAGAGGTGTTAGAGAGGAGTCTGCATAAGTTAGGGCAAGAGCCCGCGAGGTGCGAGTTAGAAGAGGCCCTCAGCCCATTTTTAGCTAGTCAAGATGGTCGATTGGGGAGCAAGCTCTTAAAAAGTGAGTTGGGCAATGCCCATTGCTCTTTATCGCACCGGTCCAAGTTGAGCTATAGCCTTGTGAGCTGAGCAGGGGTAGTGAATCAGGCCGAGCTAGAAGTAACAGCTCGCTGGAAAAGTAAGCTGAGTAAGCTCGCTGTGATGGAAATGCCTGCAACCCGGGTTAAAGCTGGGTAAGGTAAGAGCTTGCTAAAGGCTCAAGCTAGGACAGGCTAGGGTGCGAGCTCACAACTCGAGCTGGACTAGCAATATTGCACCATGTAGTTGCTTGAGTGAAAATATAAGTTATAGAAATGATGTAAATAACTTGGGATTGAAGTATTCTGCGAGCTAAGTGAAGATTTCATTGTGATTAAGTGTAGGTGAACAAGCGAGCTGAAGAGGTTGCTGAAACAAACGTGATTCAAGTGAATAGGACAGCAAGCAATGAGTGTACAAACGTTTTATTAAATGATTTCCAATTTATTTCGAACCCAATTTTAGCCTTTATTATTCATTTTAGCTTATAACTATTTTTATATTCTAGCATGATAATAAATAACTTATTTATACCATGGTATGCAATTATTTTAGCACTTTTTATTTTTATATCATGAAAGAAAATTTGATTTGAATTATAGAAAGAGCAAAAAGGTTTCAAAACACTAGTGAACGACCCAAGTTATAGATAGATGAACCTTCTAGTTTTAGACCCGGCCGGTATACCCCGTAGTGTATGGCAAGTGTTGGGAGGGCTAATCCTACTAACACCGGGGGGATCGAGTCTGTCGTATCTATTGTGTTGCCCTCTACACTTGTGGGGTATTATCTCACTATACAGTGTGCAATGGTAGTTTCACTACGTAGTACCGAGATATCTTTGTAACTTTGTCACGGTGTGCGATATTAGCTTTTACGCCATGTGACCCCCCACATTGAGCGGAGTCGGTCCACCCGCTCATGTGATTGTAGCTTTCCTTGGGTTCCCCATTAGTACACTTTTAGAAAGAGAAAGCATACCATTAAAAGCAAGTTTTTAGAAAGAAAATGTTTTAGAAATATTTTTGAAAAAGTTTTTGAGAATTTAAAAAAAAAAATTATGCAACCCAAATGTTTTAGAAATAAATTGTTTTCAAATAAACTGTTTTTGGGAAGGTACATTTTAGAAAGGATTTAATTAGAAAGCAAACTCTTATGCACTTACTGAGCTTTTTAGCTCATAATGTTTTTGGTTTTATGTTATAAAAACCTCCCAGGTGCAGGAGCAAAGGACCATGGTACCAGTTCGCCGCATTCAGACTAGGTGGGCCAGACTTCCGATGATGTTGCATAGCTATTTTTGTAAACATTATGACTTGAACATCAATCATGGGTTGCATATTTTGAATTTTGGTTTCGAACAATTTTGTAAAGTTTTCATGATATGAGGATGCATGCACATTTTAGATTATTTGCATATTAATAATGATGCTTCTAGTATATTCTTATTCCGTTTTAAAAATTTGAAATGAGATTCATAAATACAGGATTTTATATGAAACAAATTGTTAATAGTTACAGATTCGCTTCACGACATCCTTTTAGGTCTTGACAGTTAAACTTCAGGAGGTTTTTGTGGGGTGCCCGACAAGACCGTTGAGTTCAGTAGAAGGAATTTGGGTAGGGTTTTGTCAGTTTGGTATCAAAGCATAAGGTTTTGAAAGATTTTGAGATAAAGTTTGAACACGTTTAACTGAGTATTTTTAGAAATAGGTTTTCTTGAAGATTCCATCGTTTTTATTGTATTGTTTTCACTTAATTGCCTTACATGATTTTGTTCATATTGAAATTCCACAAAATTATGCGTCATCAAGGTCGCTTATCTATTAGGAGAGCAGCCGCTCAAGTACCAGCACCAGGGGAGGGACACATTGACGAATCTGTCAATGTGCCTATAGATCAGACCCAACCAGGACCTTCATAACCTATAAGACCAGTCGTGGGGAATATGAACGTAAAGTAGCTGGCTCAAGTTTCGGTGGCGGTGTTTCATCAGCCGCGAGAGACAGAGGTTTCCATCGAACGCACTTGGAAGCTGAGCACTAAGCCTTATAATGGGACCGGTGATCCAGAGTGCACGCTATCGTGGCTTGAGACTAATAAAGAGATTTTCCAAGTCATTGGTTGCTCATAAGACCAGATGATGACATTCTCTGCTTTCCTACTAAAAGACAAAGCTAAAGACTGGTGGAAAGTCATTCAAAGGCGACATGTAGCTAAAGTATCCTGGGCATTATTTAAGCAAGAATTCATGGACAAGTTTTACCCGAGAAGCTACCAGCATGCAAGGATTGAGGAATTCTTTAAGTTGGAACAGGGCAATTCATCAATAGCAGACTACGAGAAGAGATTTTCAAAGCTAGTTCGAGTGGTGCCTTTCATTGCGAACAACAAAGAGCAAAAGGCCAAGAGATTCGCAGTAGGCTTGAATCCGAAGATTCGAGCCAATGTAGTTTCAGTAGCTCATACTCAGTACGAAGAGTTGGCAGAGGCAACCATCAGAGTGGAAAAAAGTATTGAAGTTATACCAATGCCATAAAAGACAACTCAGAAGCACGGTTAGTCAGGCAACTTCTCCGGAGGACCTAGCAAATTCACCAGGAGTTGAGAGTCATCCACCGGATCAGAAGATTGAGCTAGGGGACTCAATCCAATCAGGGCTTTGTAAAGCAATTAGTAGGCTCCAGAAGTAGTGATGACAGCTAGAAGACCTAGCCTGTGTGCAAGAATACGGAAGGATGCATTCGGGTAAATGTTTCAGAGGTAGCATCGGATGTTACAGATGTGGACAGAAGGGCCACTTTATGAAGGACTACCGGAATGTAGCTTCAGCCGCCAGATCAGAGATCAGACCCGCACCACCAGGGCAAACTAATGGGGGTCGAGGATTAGATCAAAAGGGTTCCCAAGCTAGAGGAACCACCAATTCTAGCCAACCTAGCACAACATCGGGCAGGGATGTACCATCCATAGGTTTGCCAGGTAGCTCTCATACTCAAGCCAGAGTGTTCGCGGTATCGTAACAAAAGGCAAAAGTTACCCCGGAAGTCGTGATAGGTATCCTTTTAGTCTTTGACCGTGTTACATATGTGCTGATAGACCTTGGGGCTACCCATTCCTTCGTGTCTAGGAATTTTGCTAAGGCTATTAGTGTCAAGCCAGAACCCCTAGATTGTAATATGATAGTGTTCATCCCTACGGGAGATTCCCTTCGAGCAAAAAGAGTATTATGAGGAAATGGAGTAGTTATAAAAGGTAGAGAATTCTCAGTGAACCTGATTGCATTGGACTTCCATGAGTTCGACTTTATTTCAAGAATGATTGGTTGTCCATGCATCGCGCTTGGGTGGACTGCTTCCAAAAAGAAGTTAGATTTCCCATAGCAAGGAAGCCGGATGTTATTTTTCGTGGAATATGGAAATCGCTTCCTATCAGCATCATATCAGCAATGAATGCTAGCAAGATACTTAAAAAGTCTTACCAAAGATATCTAGCCTATGGAGTGGAAGAGAGGTACGATGGAGCGAGCTTAGAAGACATCCTTATGGTCAGAGATTTTCTATATGTGTTCTCGAAGGATCTTCCAAGATTGCCTCCAAATCGAGAAATGAAATTCGAAATAGATTTGATTCTGGGAATTAAGCCAATTTCCATTTCACCGTACAAAATGGCTCCAGCTGAATTGAGAGAATTAAAAGTGCAAATGGAAGACTTGATAGACAAGGGATTCGTATGACCCAGTCATTCTTCATGCGGGGCTCCGATGCTGTTCGTCAAGGAGAATGATGGAACCTTAAGGTTATGCATTGTAAACCCCTAGTCTCGATCTATAACCTCTTAGTGTTAAAAGATGGATTAGAGAGGTAAAATAAATCTCTACATTAGATTAATTGAATTTCATGGCATTAGAGATTTATCAACTTAAGATTGACGACGAAATTCGTCAATTATAAAAGTTAAGTAACATTACAATAGAATCAAGTTAGTGTTAAGCTAAATCAATTCATCGATTTCGTGAACGTCATTCTAGAGTTTCACAACAACCGAATTAGCAAGAAAAAGATCAATGAAGAGTAAAGTAATTCATCCATAGATAAGAGACAAGTTAAAGAAAATAAAATGTTGAGTGCACGATTAAGAAAATTTTTACATTAGTTGTTCGTAAGTAATGGACAACTATTAAGCGATTTAAATAAGAGATTAATGATATTCAAAAATAAATCAAAGGACAAGCTTGATATTCCATAGAACATTAATAAGATATACAAACAAGACACTTAGAGGCCAAGTGGACAAGTGAAGAATGCAAAGCTATCATAAAAATCAAAAACAAAAGTAAATCCCATATAGAATGGATGATGAGAGAAAACGATGGTCAAACGAATTAAAAATGAGACTTAAGTGCCATTTTTATGAAGGTTAATGATATATATTGAACATTTAGCAAGATTTCAACAAGCAAAGATGAAAAAAGGTGAGAAATAAAGAAGAAAACAACAGCTGCCAGAAAATAAACAAAACTGGGCAGCAGTGAAGATAACAGGGAAATTGAGAGGAAATGGTGTAAATTAAAAAGAATTGGGACATGATGTAATTATAAGAAATGCTATTAGTATATAAGCAACCCTTGCTGAAAATTTTTCCAGCAAACACCACTCCTTCAGTCGTGAAAAAGAGAGCAGAACAGAAGCAAAACAAAAGCTGACCGTGAAAACCACAAGCAGAGGTGCTGGACAGCAGCAAGGAAAAGTGGAAGGAGAAGAGCCCATCCAGCCCTTCTGAACCCCTAACCTCTCTCTCTAAACCCTCTTCTAAGTCCTCTCAATCCTCTAAGCCAAGTACCAAGTAAGATATCATATGATCTTCTCCTTATTGTGTTTAAAAATACAGTAGAGCTGCTGGAAATTTTCTGGGCAGAAATTTTTTTGTTGTGTTGGTGTTCTACACTTCAATTAAGTGTGGAACCCCAACTAGATGATGATGAACTTTAAATAACATGTTGTTGGGTGTAAGTGGTAGCCTAGGGTTTTATTTATGGCTGCCACATATTTGATTTAAGTGAAAACAAAATCAACTCTCACACACACACCAATTAGTTGATTAAAGTTTTGAGTGAATTGTTAGTGTTCAAATGAACAAGTAATGTTTATGTGTGTGTTGTGACTATATTAGACAGTAAATAAGCTCTGAAATTAGAGGTTATGAACCCAAGTTTGAGCATAAAAATGATTAGAAAAGCATAGGAGAGCATATAGGAATGATAGAAGCTCAATAGAATTGGTTTTAACAATTTTATCAATCCCGAGCTGAATTTTTAGCTAGGGGAGACCTGACCATATTTGGCTTATTTGGGGGTGTTCTACACCTCAAATGATGCCTAGGAACCATAGAAAACCATAGGTTTTGGAACGGATCGAATCCGATAAAAATTGTGCAAGTTATGCACGAAATAGCGCCGTTAGAGCTCTGAGAAGTGAAACGGCTATCCTAATGCAATTTTTATTGCATGGTTTGAGTTTGGTTCATCATTATAAGTTAAATGAAGCTTAGTTATGGAATAAAATCTAGCGTCGCTAACCCGAAACCAAGAGGTTGCAAAACGGGCACTTAATTGCGCCCGAAAGTGTCCAAAACGGACGTTTTCCTTAGATTTGACATAGCAAACGATGAAGTTTCTCGACGAAATTTTCCGGGCGACTTAGTTATGTGATAAGGAGACGCTAGAAAAAGGAACGGAGGTGAAACCATGGCTGGTTTCAATTCTGTTTTTCGTGGTCAACCGTATAATTAAAAGTTGACTTTTTGTTTTAAGCTTTTGGAGACCAAACGAAACATATGGGGATGATCCTAGGGGTCTAGAAGTAAAAATTTTACAAAGAAATCGAAGTTAGAGAGTTTCGGTTGAGTTAAAAACAAGTTAGGAGATTATATAGAGGAAATGGGTCTTAATTGAGATTATTAACCTTGAAGTTGAGATTCTCAACTTTTCAAATTATCACTAGTAATGATGAGATCATGTTGTGTAGGTGACGAGCATGTGAGCGGCGTCCAGGAGCCTCGTCGAGACGCTTGACGCGGCCTCGAGGTAAGTGGTTCGCCACTTAATAGCTTTTTAAATGGTCATGCAATTTCTTGATGATGTTAAATGACTATAGTAGCTATGTAATAAAGGAAATCGGAAATAATATATAATGATATAGTTAAAAGTTAAGCGTATGGATTCCGATGTAATCCATATGTTTCTAGAAAATGATTATGAGTTGTATGTAGAGAAAATGAACTAAGAAAGTTTTCAGAAGATGTAAAACTAGTGAGTTTTGTGCTTTTGCACTTGAAGAAATTGATTATAAAACCCATGTATATGCCTTAAGAGGTTATGAGAGTTAGCGCTACGTGACGACGCAGAAAATTCCGTCCGTAGTCGCTCAGAGTATAGAGAAATTAGCACTACGAGACGACGCAGAAAATTCCGTCCGTAGTTGCTCAGCTTCCTAGAAAATATAAGCGCTACGTTGCGATGCAGAAAATTCCGCACGTAGTTGGTTAGTTGACAATTAGCGCTACGTTGCGATGCAGAAAATTCCGCACGTAGTTGGTTAGTTGATAGTTAGCGCTACGAAGCGATGCAGTAAATTCCGCTCGTAGTTGCCCAGAGTTTTAGCACTACAATTGCGATGCAGAAAATTCCGCATTGTAGTTGCTCAGCGATAAGCTTTAGCGCCCTACGTGCGATGCAGTAAATTCCGTAACGTAGTGGTTGAGATGACTTAGTAAGCTTCACGTTGGCGTTAGTTTTAATCGCCCGTGATGGTTAGAATGTTTAAAGGATATACATGGGGGTTTTGAAAGAAATCATAAAACAAATGATAAATTGTCATGTTAGTGTATGTGATATTATATCTTCGTTGCACTAACTTATTTGTTTATTTTGTAGTTATTTATATTTCATTGTATGCCACCGCGGACGACAGGACGTCATCATTTTGTTGTATATATATATAGTTGGGCGATCTATGATATGTGATGAATGTAAACCTTTATGTATGAGATGGATATGTAATTGAGAAACAAATATTCATATTTTGAAATTGTATATTTGTAAATATTCATGCATTTTATATATATGATGCATCTAGATATATTCTACATGAGTTCATGCTTATGAAAAGAGAATTGGGTGTTGATGTTGCATATTTGTGGAAAAATGATGATGATTTATGCATGTTTGAGAATAAAGAAGTTGGGAGGAATTGAGGTTTTAGTCGAAGTGTAAATTTCTTGACAGGTAAATTTTGGTTTATCAAAAATGCAGTCGTTATGCTGCCGAAAATTTTATAAAAATATTTGAAATAGAATCGAGAAAAATTTTATCACTCCCAATTAGTTTAAAAGAAAACGGAATTTTTGAGACTAAACGAGTAAACCGGTTGAAAAAAGATAGGGTTCGCTTCCCGGATGTCTTCTATCCGACGAGTCGGTTACGAGGAATCCGTTGAAGTGCCCGGCAGGATCCTCCAGACGAGAGCTTAGATAAGGTCTGGGAAGGGTCCTGTCATGCATAGGTTATAGACAATTGAATAAGATGAAGATACAGAATCAATATCCGCTCCCAAGAATATACGACTTGTTTGATCAGCTATAGGGATCCACAGTGTATTTGAAGATCGATTTGAGGTCGTGTTATCAACAGCTAAAGATTCACGAAGAAGACGTTCTGAAGACTGACTTCAGAACTAGATATGGGTATTACGAGTTTCTAATCATGCCATTCGGACTAACTAATGCCCCAGCAGCTTTCATGGATTTTATGAACCGAATCTTCCGGTCGTATCTGGATAAGTTCATGATAGTCTTCATCGATGATATCTTGGTGTATTCAAGCAGTCATGAAGAACATGCAGAACACCTTTGGATTGTATTATAGACCCTAAGAAAGCACCAGTTGTATGCAAAGTTCAGTAAATGCCAATTCTGGCCAAACAGTATTGCTTTCCTGGGTCATGTAATATCGATTGAAGGAATTAGTGTGGATTCCCAGAAGATAGAAGCCATAACAAGCTGGAGACCGCTTATAAATGTTACCGAGGTCCGAAGTTTCCTCGAATTGGCAGACTACTACAAAAAATTTGTAGAGGGGTTTTCCAGGATAGCAACCCCACTGACCCGATTAACTAGAAAATAAGAGAGATTTGAATGGTCAGATGTCTGCCAGTAAAGTTTCGATGAGCTAAAAAGAAGATTGACGACAGCTCCAGTGTTAACTTTACCAACGAGGAAAGATGAATTTATGATATTCAGTGATACTTCAAGATAGGGTCTAGGGTGTGTTCTGATGCAAAATGGTAGGGTTGTAGCATATGCTTCCAGATTATTGAAGAAGCATGAACAGAACTACTCTACCCACGATCTAGAGCTCGTAACAGTAGTATTTGCATTACGAATTTGGAGACATTACCTCTATAATGCCCCTTGTCAGATCTTTACGGATCATAAAAGTTTACAGTATTTGTTCACTAAAAAAAAGCTAAATATGAGATAGCGACGGTGATTAGAGCTAATTAAAGATTATGACTGTACGATAGAATACTATCCCGAAAAGGCCAATGTAATAGCAGATGCTTTAAACAGGTGACCTGCAAGTTCTTTAGCTCACTTGAGGACAGTCTATCTTCCACTTTTAATGGAATTGAGGTCGTTGAGAATCTGGCTAGGTATGGTGGACTCAAGGGCATTGCTAGCTGCATTTTATGTTCGCCCTATCTTGATAAATTAGATAAGGGAGCAACAATGGCAAGATCCTCAGTTGGTAAAGTTAAGAAAGGGAATTGAAGAAGGATGCATAACGGATTTTACAATCAGGGAAGACGGTACAATAATGATGGGTCAATATCTATGCGTGCCAGATGTTAGCGATCTAAAGAGAGAAATCATGAAAGAAGCTCATTCTTCAGTGTATGCCATACATCCGGCCAGCACGAAAATGTACCGCACCCTAAAGGAACTATTGGTGGCAAGAGGTGAAGAGAGAGATCGCAGAGTTCGTATCCCGATACTTCACTTGTCAGCAAGTAAAAACAGAGCATCAAAAACCGACAAGATTACTACAGCCACTCCCTATCCTAGAGTGGAAATGGGAAAATATTATCATGGACTTTGTTGTAGGGCTTCCGCGCAGTCAAAGGGGGCATGATGCCATATGGGTGATAGTAGATAGATTAACGAAATCCGCCCATTTCTTGTCTATCAGGAGTAATTACCCCTTAAGTAAGTTAGTGCAGCTCTATATAGATGAGATAATCAAACTCTATGGTATACCGGTTTCTATTGTATCAGATCGTAATCCCAAGTTTACTTCCAAGTTTTGGCTCAGCTTACAAAAAGCCTTGGGTACTCGACTGAATTTCAGCACGGCTTTTCATCCCTAGATAGACGGTCAATTAAAGAGAACCATCCAAACGTTGGAGGATATGCTCAGACCATGTGTCTTGGAATTCAAGAGGAGTTGGGATACGCATCTACCGTTGGTGGAGTTCACTTACAATAATAGTTACCAAGTTAATATCGGTATGGCCCCATACGAAGCTCTTTGTGGAAGAAAGTGCAAAACTCCAGTATGCTGGTATGAGGTAGGTGAGAGGAAACTGATAAATCCCAAACTTGTCCAAATGACTACAGACAAAATTAAGATTATTAGAGATAAACTCAAAATGGCGAGCGATAGACAAAAGAGTTATGCGAACAACCATCATAGGGACCTCGAGTTCGAAGTTGGTGTTAAGGTATTCCTCAAGATATCCCCCTAAAAAAGCGTACTTAGATTTGGAAAATGTGGTAAGCTAAGTCCGCGCTATATTGAACCATACGAGATCATTGAAAGAGTAGGACCCGTAGTATACAAGTTGGAGTTACCACCGCAGTTGAGTAAGATTCACGATGTGTTCCATGTGTCTACGCTCCGCAAGTATATCCTAGATCCCTTTCACATACTTATAGAGCAACCGGTAGAGCTAAGGAGGAACTTAACTTATAAAGAGGAATCGATGCAGATTTTAGATCGTAGAGAGCAGGTTATGTGCAATAAAGTTATCCCCTTAGCAAAAGTGTTGTGGAGGAATCATGAAGTAAAAGAGACTACTTGGGAGCACGAAGATCAGATGTATCATAAATACCCCCATTTGTTTCAATAAGACATAAATTTCGAGAACGAAATTTTTATATATGGGGAAGAAATTGTAATGCCCTCTCCCGATTTCGTCACTGTATATATGTATGAAATGATCGAGACTAAATTCAATTTATAAAAGTTGAGGGACAATTGGTGTAAATAGAAGATTTTTATAAGAATGACAGAAATTGTAAATGAAGAGAAAGGATAAGGCCGTTGGGGAAAAATGGAGAATTCTCTAAAATCTGACAAAATCATAAATTTAAGGAAATTTATGGGTGAAAAGCAAGCTTGATCTACGCCTATAAATATGGGTGTGTGGCGAGTGATTGTTGGAAAAAGCAGAATAAAAATCTAGGAGGAGGAGAGAAAGCTGTCGACAGAATAAGAGGAAGGCAGATTTGTAGTCGTTCCAGACCAGATCTCCGCCATTTTTGAGGAAATCAAGTTGTTGGAAGCTGAAAAACAGATTTTGGAACCAGATCTCGTAAGAACCAAGTGGTAAGAGTAAGTTTTCATGGTTTATTTTGAGTGAGAAGTCTATCAAAGAAAAGTGATGGTCTGCACATAGTTAACGAGATTTTTGCATGTAAATCTGGTGATTTGAAGCTATAGATAAGGGAGAAAGCAAAGCAAGAGATCAAAGGAAAACTAGTAAGTGAAGTAGCTGAGAAATAATGCTGATTTGTGATAGCTTGATTGTGGCTTAGGATGGTTGAATTCCATCACACAACCTGTTGAGGTTGCAACCTAATTAAAGAGAAATGTTGTGAAAGCATGCATGTAAAGCTAAATGAGGTTAGAGTGAGTTAATGAATGTGTAAGATGTAAAACCTAGAAAAAGAGGTGTTAGAGAGGAGTCTGCATAAGTTAGGGCAGGAGCTTGCGACGTATGAACTGGAGGAGCCCCTCAGCCCATTTTCAGCTGGTCAAGATGGTCGACTAGGGAGCGAGCTTGCAGGAAGTGAGCTAGGCAATGCCTGTTGCTCTTCATCGCACCAGTCGGAGCTAAGCTATGGCCTTGCGAGCTAAGCAGGGCCAATGAATCAGGCCGAGCTAGAAGTAGCAACTTGCTGGAAGAGTGAGCTGAGCGAGCTTGCTGTGATGCAAATACCCACAGCTCGGGCTGAGCTAGGTAAGGTACGAGCTCGTTAAAGGCTCAAGCTAGGATGAGCCGGGGTGCAACCTCTAACTCAAGCTGAACTAGCAATATTGCACCCTGTAGCTGCTTGAGTGAAAATATAAGTTATAGAAATGATGGAAATAACTTGGGATTGAAGTATTTTGCGAGCTAAGTGAAGATTTCATTGTGATTAAGTGTAGGTGAACATGCGAGCTAAGGAAGTCACTGAAACAAACGTGATTCAAGTGAATAGGACAGCAAGCAGTGAGTGTACAAATGTTTTATTAAATGATTTCCAGTTTATTTCGAACCCAGTTTTAGCCTTTATTATTCATTTTAGCTGATAACTTTTTTTATATTCTAGCATGATAATAAATAGCTTATTTATAGCATGGTATGCAATTATTTTAGCACTTTTTATGTTTATATCATGAAAGAAAATTTGATTTGAATTATAGAAAGAACAAAAAGGTTTTCAAAAGACTAGTGGATGGTCCAAGTTATAGATAGACGGACTTTCTAGCTTTAGACACAGTCGGTATACCCCGTAGTGTATGGTAAGGGTTAGGAGGGCTAGTCCTGCTAACATCGAGGGGATCAAGTCTGTCGTGTTAGTCATGTCGCCCTCTACACTTGTAGGGTATTATCTCGTTATACGGTGTGTGATGGCAGTTCCGCCGCGTAGTAGCGGGATGTCTTTGTAGCTTTGACATGATGTGCAATATTAGCTTTTACGCCACGTGACCCCCTACACTGAGCAGAGTCGATCCACCCACTCATGTGGTTGTAGCTTTCCTTGGGTTCCTCATTAGTACACTTTTAGAAAAAGAAAGCATACCATTAAAAGCAAGTTTTTAGAAAGAAAATGTTTTAGAAATATTTTTGAAAAAGTTTTTGAGACTTTAAAAAAAAAAAATTATACAACCCAAATGTTTTAGAAATAAATTGTTTTCAAAGAAATTGTTTTCAGAAGGTATATATTAGAAAGGATTTAATTAGAAAGCAAACTCTTATGCACTTACTGAGTTTTTTAGCTCATAACATTTTTTGTTTTATGTTATAAAAACCTCCCAAGTGCAGGAGCAAAAGACCAGGGTACCAGTTCGTCGCATTCAAACTAGGTAGGCTAGACTTCCGATAATGCTGCATTGTTGTTTTTGTAAACATTATGACTTGAACATCAATCATGGGTTGCATATTTTGAATTTTGGTTTCGAACAATTTTATGAACTTTTCATGATATAAGGATGCATGCACATTTTAGATTATTTGCATATTAATAAAGATGCTTCTAGTATATTCTTATTCTGCTTTAAAAATTAGAAATGAGATTCATGAATATAGGATTTTATATGAAACAAATTGTTAATAGTTATGAGTTCGCTTCACAACATCCTTTTGGGTCTTGACAATTAGCCTTCATGAGGGTTTTGTGGGATGTCCGGTAGGACCGCTGGGTTCATTAGAAGGAATCTGGGTCGAGTCCTATCAAATATAGAAGTAAAGAACATGTTTTTGTATTTGAGAATTAAGAAACACAAAACATAGATGGATGGAAATGGCAATTTTGGTTTTTTTTTGTTTGCACGGACCATGTCCTCGCTTTGCTTTTTAAGTTTATGTTAGTCTACACTTTTTTTAAGTTTGCGTAGGCCATGTCTGCACGGTCCATGTGTCCTTTCTTTTTTAGTTTGCAAGGACACATTCCATGCCTTTTTCTTTTGCACGGATGTCCTTTTTTGTTTTGATTGAATATGGATGCAAAGTTTAAAAAAGCAAAAAATGTAACACCTCGAATTCGAACAGGTTTAATAGAATATATATATATATATATATATATCTTTTTAAAGTTTAGTGGAGTGTAAACAAAAATTTCAAGAGTTTTACTTAGGAACTTTATTTGAAAAGCCCAAAAAGAAATAATTGAGTGTGAGCCTAATGAGATTAGTAAGGTCCAATTAGCTCTCTAAACATACCCATTTAGCTTTCTGAATACAGCCACCAAAGGATAAACATGTAAAAAAGAGAAAGTTAGGAGGATAGAATTGTTCATTCATAAAAGAGAATGAATTATAGGATTTGTGAAGAGCAATGGATGAAAAAAGAAGAGATCTCTAGAAATAACAAGCATGGAAATGAAAAGTTATAAAGAGGGCAACATTGGAAATGCAAGAAAACAATTAGTTAGATTTTTATGAAATGAGTAGTGGCAATTATGGTTAGATGGATTAAATTTTGGCCATGCATGAGATCATATATATATATATATATATATATGTCTGTGTGATTCTTTTGTGAATTAAAAAGCTATCTTCCACATTTTTCTTCCTTGGCCGAACAACACCCATTTTAAAGAGAAAGAAAAATCAAAGGAAGGAAGAAGAAAGAAAGAAGGAGAAAGAAAAAGAGGAGATTAAGGAAGCTTGGACAAGAAATTTTGATGTGAGATTAGTTTCAATTTAGATTCAATTTTCTTGGTTTAGTTCTTATAAACCCTAAATAAGTTTTGATGTTATTTTAGGTGAAAAAAGACACAAGGAGAAGGCAAGCACAAGTAGGCTTCCATAAGGCTTGGTAGTGAATGAGTGGATGTTTTCCTCTAACTTGTTGTATGGAAACATTTTTATTATGTTTCAAGTTTTCTTAATTTTTGAGATTTAAATATGTGTTATGATCTAAGAAATTTGAAGTATATTTTAGTATTTTTAAGTATGTTTTAAGATTTTGATGCATGTTTTATGAATTGAGAAAGATTGATTATGATTAGTATGGGTGTTGTATAAGAGACAAATTTTAGAGTATTGTTTTGGAACCTTCAAAGTGTGTTTAGTAATTATAAACCCTAGATTGTATTTTCTAAATTCTAAAGCATGATTTATGGCATACAAAGTGTGAATTTTGCCTTGAAACCATAAATTATATTTTGTAATCTATGAAATTAAGATTAGGTTTGTGATTTTAAATGGTTGGTAAAACTAGAAACCATGTCATTTTGGTTATTCCATGAAACTAGAAAGCATGCTATTCTAGTTATTATGTTGATAAACTTGTGAATTTATATTTTGTATTGATTCTAAAATGGGCTTTATGATTTGATAGAGTATATTATATCATATGTTTTGTGAATTTATTTTTTATTTATGAAGGTTTGTAATATGTTTTATAAATCACATGGAAAACTATGATTTTTGTTTTATATATATCTATATATATATGCCTAGATATGAATTTGTTGGAAGCTAAATTTTAGTATGAAAGGTTTTATAATAAACATTTGGAACTTTACTTGCAAAAGTGTTTTGGAAGAGACTTGAGACAAGAAAGGGACATAAAAATGTTTTTTTTTTTTAATACCAAAGTGTACCCTCCCTGTAACATCTCGATTTTTGTTTCCATATAGATAGTGGTATTAAATGTAGAATGTAAGTGTATTAGATTGGATTAAAATTAAGTTTAAATATAATTAGTGTAATAATATATTTAATTGTTAGAAAATTTAATAGTTTAATTAATAATTTATGTTGAAAAATATTTTTTTTAGTAAAATGATTTAATTAGGAATTTAATAGGAAAGCTATGATGATGGAAATTTATCATCGGATGGTTAGAAGAGTGCATTTAGAATGCACTGCATGTGAAAATTTCTTGAACCAATGACAAGTTGACATCTAAAAGTAAAAGTTGTGAGAGCCAATAGAAAATTAGCAAATGTGTGGTGGAAAAGTGAATGAAATGGTGAGTTGTCATGGTTGTCCAATAGAAAAGGGGCAAATGTAAAGGTTTTTAGGTTTAAATAGAATTTTAAAAAGGTAGAGGCAAAGGTAAAATTTCAAAAAGTTGTCTAGTATAAATAGGGGTCAAACTTTGCAAAATTTCATTTCTCTCTTCTTCTCCTTTCTGCCGACTAGCTTTTCTCTTCTTTCTCTCCATTTTTCTTCTCTTTTCAAGCCATCAAACTCACCAATCATTTTGATTTTATCTTCCCTACCCATCCTTACCTTCATTTCTTGCAAAAATCCTCAAGAAACTAAGTTATATTTTTGCTAGAAATGGGTTAAAGTGAGGTAAATGCAGTATTTTTTGGTTTTTGAATTCAAAATAGATTGGTAAACATGTAGATGCATTCATAGGCATGTAGAGGTAGTTGGGTAAGCATTTATTAGTGTTGATTTCATTTTTCATGGCTTTAAATGTGTTTTTGAAACCCTAGGTGATCAATTAGGGCGTGGGGAGTCTAGCAAGGGCAAGGAGAAGATTTAAGCTTCAAATTGGAGTGCTAGAGAGCTTGGGTGTAAGCTCAAAAAGGTTAATATACTCTTAACCACGAATTTGAATTTTATTAGTAGCTAAAAGTGTGAAAAATTTGTTTCGAAACTTTGTGATTTTGTTATTTTGATGTGTTGAGTTGTTATAAATGATATGTATGAGTTGTTTGGATATTAATGGAAGAGATTTTACGATGAAAAACCAAGTGGAACAAATTTTAACAAAACCCTACCCTATGGCCGAATATGTCCAAAAATGGGTCTAGGGGTATTTTCGTCATTTCGAGCTTATTTATATGTTTGACAGAGGATATTGAAATGATTTGTGAAATGAATTTTGAAGACGAGACAAATTTTCAAAAAAGAACCCCCTTGACCGAACTTGAGGCATAGATAAACCAAGGGTTATTTTTGTTATTTCGCTTATATTTACGTGTTATTTACACCGTCTTGTGGTGATATGTGCAATGAATTGTGATTTCGAAGAAAAAAATTCGAAAACCACCTCTTGGAGCCTAATGAAAATGTGAAAAGAATGTGATTATGTAATAAAATTTTATAATGAAACCAAAGGCAAAATAGTCCTTAGGTAGTGGCCAAGAGGAAGGTTTCAAAAGATTTCGAAAACGAAAATAAATGATGACGTTTGATAGTTAAGCGATTTGTAAAAGTTTAATCGAAAATGATCATTTTTGTAAATTAATGAAAATATTGAGAGCCTGAGTAAACATGTATATTGGTAGGTGGGGATTTATAGTTGGCATGCCAATAGGGTACTTATTAGTAGTACTGCGCCGTAACGCTTATATATTGATGTGATTACGAACCTTGAGAGGCATTGAGTGTCCGATCCAGAAATTGATACGAATGTGAAGTTGAGCTCCAGCGGGCAAGCACCGAGTGTCCAATGCCGGAGGAAAATGCGAAGCCTGTTACCAATCCATGGTATCATGACAGTATTTACAAAAGGCTCTTGCGATACTCAAAATAACTATTAATGAAATTACTTTGAAAATATGTGTTTAAAAAATATTATATAAAGTTTTGAATTGTTGTTTAAAATGTTATGTTGAATGTTAAACGTTTTGTGAAACGATATCTATTACATGTAACATGCTCTCCCGGAATCTAGATAAACCTTTAAAATCTACCTCTAAGTACGAAAAATTAAAGTATTCAAATATTCAAATCCAAATAAATAGTTAATCTTCGTAAGATTTCCGAATGATTCCGGAGGACGGTCTACAATTTTAAAATCCAAAAATTTATTAAAATGAATAGACCCGAACAATTAATCGAATACTAGCGAATTTTTCAAATTTTGATTTTGACTTCAATAAAAATTTTCAAATGAACCCGAGAGGATTCCGGATACGAAAAGAGATTTTTAGGAGCTTGAAAGGACACGTGAGTCAAGTGGCAATGACCATCTAGCATGCGAGACAGGTGTCCATTAGGAATCACGCATGAAAGATATTTGTGATGCATGTATGGAAATCTAGTGGCAAATGTCAAAAGTGAGTATGATAAATATATATTTTAATGTTAAGTGGGATTAAACAAATAGAAATCAATGTTTTGTCTTCCATTATCCATTTGCATCTCACAGTCAACATAGCTTTTAAAATTCATTTGCCAGTCACTAATTCAACTCACATTCTTTCTCCAAGTTCACGGTCACACAATTCCGCTTTCAATTTTCTCCCTTGGTCCTTAATCATTCACGGCAAAGGCAAGCAAAACTTCATTCTTTTATCTTCTCATTTTCTCTCTCAAAAACCGAAACCACTCAAAGCTCTCACATTTTTTTTCTTCTTTCAAAATCGAAGCTCAAACCTCACAAATCTCTCTCGGTCAAGCATCAATATCCCTCAAGATTCCATTGCATGTCACGGTCAAGCACATATACCTCTCCAATCTCTCATTTTCTCATCTTGGTTTCACTTTAAAAGTCTCTCCAAGCTTTCTCAAGCTCACGGTAACTCTTTCAACTCACAGTTCCTCCTCCTTTTGACTTAAGATAAATACTAGGAACCAAAGTAACTCACGGCCATGGTGGGTTGGTGTAGGCCGAGTGCATGCATGAGTTGGATGATGTGATTCTTGAAAGGATTAAGACATGCAAGGGGTTTGAAGACCTTTCAGAAGTATTTCAATTGATTTCGAAAGGTAACATTTAGCTTTCAAAGAATTTCGTTAAATTTCTGAAAAGATATTAGTGAATGCATGATTGGGTTTTAGGATTTGAAACCTTGTTAGTGCGGAGGTTGTATTGCATGTGTATTAGTATGATAAATGAAAGAAAATTTGTGTTTGTGTATGGTAGAGGTCACGGCCAAAGTGACATATTATTGTTAAAATATTGTTTAATGGTTTAATTGGATTTTTGATGATTTTGCTATGTCATGGATGTGTTTTGCTTGAGTTTGGAGTACTTTGGATGACATGGATGCCTTGGAATGATGATTTTGGGTGGTTATTTGAATTCAGTCAAGGGCATTATTGTCTTAGAAAAATTGTTTTCAAGTGGATTATGCGATGTTAGGGAATGTTTGAATGTTAGGATAAGCTCGGAAATCAAAACTAAAATCGTTGAATATTAATTGGTTATTTCACGATTTTAGATTTCGAAATAGTTTGGAAGTGGTATTTAATGGTTGTGAATGTGGTTATGTTAAATAGTGATATGTTTATAGCGTTTAGATGGTTAGAATCGTGAGCGAATGATAAATGAGAATAATCGAAGTGAAAACGGGTTAATAAATGACATTCCAAAGTGATGATTTCATTAAGTGATCCGTTGAATTGACGTGTTTATAAATTCGAACTAGCAGTAATATTCGTATTGTAGTCTGAAAATTCGATTACGAATATTGTGTAGGATTTTCGGAGACGGATAAAGAGAATTTCTCATTGTTAGAAAAAGTTAGCCAACTAGGGAACTCAGGTAAATATCCTAACGAAAATGTTTTGAGATGAGATTATTTTTATTCACATTAAATTAGTATGTTAATATATATTCATGTTATTAATGATTGTAAATTGATTATTGTTATATATAGATATATAAATGAAAAATGAGTTTTGCTAACTTGCATAACTTACAGAAGTTTTCGTGAAATGTGAATCTTGTGATCTGAGATGATTTATAGCATATGGTACATATATATAAAATATGAAATTTTCGGTATCGGTAGAGTACCTAAAGGCGATGTGGGATTCCGTTTGGGAGACGATGTGGGATTCCGCTCCCCATAAGGTACTATTTAAACTAGCTTACTACCTAAGACGATGTAGGATTCCGCTCCGTAGCGAGGGATGATTCTGCTACATGATACCGGATACGTATGACCTGAGACGATGTGGGATTTCGCTCTGCCATACGGCATGGCTTGAGACGATATGGGATTCCACTCCGCCATGCATTAGTGTGTTAGTACTGTATGATTCGAAAATGATAGTGAATAGCATGTTTTAAATAAAAAGTTTTTCAAAAAGAAAATCATCATCACTAATAAATTACAAATATGAAATGAGAATTTGAATATGAAAAATATAAGTGAATATTCCTACATTGAAATGTTTCGGGTTCTCGATATATAGTCGCATTTATATTTTACAGCATGACTTTGTTTATGAAATGAAATTACAAAATGATTTTAAGAAGACATTTTAGCAATGTTTTGAATAGAAACTAATGATACACATTAAGTGAATTGTACTTACCCTAATTTTTTTGTTTTCTTAAAATATAAATCTCTCAGGATCAGGTACAAGTACAGGTTATCAGACAGTAGGGACCTCTCACCAGGAGTAGTGACACGTATTGTCAGACATAGCTATGATATCTTTTTGCTTCCATGTATGATACTTAGTTTGAACTTACGAATGTTTGTAAACTATATGTAAATACAAATTTTCATACTCGAATTTTATGTATATATTTGATCATGCATATCATGTTTTAGAAATATAAACTTAATTCGAAATCAATGTTTATATTGAGAATGTATATGTTTTGTGGAAATCGGGCCTAAGGCCCTGTAGATGAGAAAATTATTACTATACAAAGTGCACAGGTTTGGATTTCAATTTCTTAAGATTACATTTTTCAGAAAAATAGTCGTAGTGCTGTCAAAATTCTTACAAAAATGTTTTTCATAAATGTAATTTTTAAATCAAAAAAGTTCTCACCCTATTCCGCTGACAAATGTTTTGTAAAAAGAGTTTCCGAAATAAGGTTTCTAAGTTTATTTTTTAAAAGGCTTAGCTTCACGGAAATCTTTCAGCTGGAGGGAATCCCGTCTGAAGGGTTACCGTGGGGTGTCGAACGGGTTGCTTAGAGAGTAGGAGCAGGGCTCATCATTACATATGTGTGTTGTGAAATTTTGTGATTTTAATGTTATGTATGTATACCAACTGAGCTATTTTGCTTAGCGTGTTAGATTTTCCATGCGTAGGTAATTGATATGAGCAGAGTGAGTTGAGAGAGAGTCAAACACGAAGATCTTTCCATTGCGCTTCCCAAGTCACAACAAATCTCCATTTTTGGTAGTCATCTTTGATATGTATATGCATTTTGTAAAAAAATTAAAGTTTCACGAACTTATGTTTTGTATATTCCAATGCATATGTGTGTAACGTTTTGTAAATTCAAATGTATATAGTCTTGGTATTGTGTTTTTAAACGTTTTCTCAAATAGTTGGGAAAACAAGACGAAGTTGTACTATAAAATGAGTGTGTTTATTTTGTCTTGAAGCTATATGTGCGAAAAATGTATGTTTTCTTTAAGATTGTGTGTTGAAGTGGTTTTAAGACGGATAGAGTGTCCGATTATGGAAGTTGAGAAAGTGAAACTATATTAGAAGTGTTTCTTCGGAATATGTAGGTTTAAAATTTTGGGTTTTTCAATAAAATAAGGGAAACTCTACTGGATTTTCGGTAAAGCAAAATCAATAAACAATCGGATTTTCGTAACTAAAAAGGTCGTAATGTCCTCCACCTCGACTTTGGTGTTCACGACGCTAGGGATCGAGAGAAAGGTGTTACCACTCCCCTCTAATGGTCGTAGGGAATCACATGAGTAAAACCCAAAGGTTAGCCTAACATATGCGAGCGTAGAGGTCAGAGAAATGAGTTTTTAGGACTTATGAGAGAGTAGTTGAGTCTCCTAGCATGTGGATGGTAAAGGTTATCCTCCACCCTTTACGTGTGTTGAATATTTTTACCATGTATGACAAAATTTCCCGAGTACTAATTTAATGTGGAATTCAAATTTAAATCTTATCTAGAGAAAAGCAATACAAAATTTATTTTAACAATTAGAATATAAAATTTTATAAATAAAGCTTTAGTAACAAGTTGATTTTTCTAGAATATGAATTATTTAAAATTCACACTCCTATATGTTTTAAGCTATATTAACTTATGTCTTAAAGGATCATTTAGTTTTCGAAAATTTTATCCACTCACTGGGCATTAGTACTCACCCTTTTAAATTTTAAAACCATTTTCCAAAGATCCGTTAGGTCATGGAAGAAGCATCCAAACGAGCAAGAAGGTGAGCCACTCAAGTAAGCGATGCATGAAAATTACATGTTGATATTTTCTATGTGCATCTTGAACATTCCATAATACATCTTGGTAGATATGTTTTGCATACACATATATGCATTAGTAGTATAAAGTTCGGAAAACTTTTTGTTGGTTTGTGTAAATTTTTACTTTGGATACTATGAATACTACAAGTATATTTACTTATATTCTATGAGATTTTGACATTATGTTAGAATGAGAATTGGAAATAGAACTAGAGGTCCTAAGTAGTTGAGGATGGAAACGAATTTTAAAAGTACATATTTTCTTTGTCAAATGGTG
Source organism: Litchi chinensis (assembly GCA_019925255.1). Taxonomy (NCBI): domain Eukaryota; kingdom Viridiplantae; phylum Streptophyta; class Magnoliopsida; order Sapindales; family Sapindaceae; genus Litchi; species Litchi chinensis. Next base: position 2,159,738 of record CM034466.1, on the reverse strand, counting down.
GAATTGGAATTGTTTAATAAATAGTCGTTATGCTGTCGAAATTTTATTAAAATACCCTATTTCTTATCAAGTTTCCTAAATGATTTTTGATTGAGAAAGTTTAGTATTCATAAAATTTTCTACTATTACAAGATTTTCTTAGATTCAGAGTATGAATCCGGGAGGGGCATGTCAACAAGAAACAAAGAAACAAAAATTGGATGAAAGAGGATGCAAATCACGTCCTATATCAAGGCGCAAGTTGTTTGACCCATGCCTTCAAAGTTTGGCTCGTGCCTTAGATAAGGTGCGGATCATTTGACCTGCACGTTATTAGGTGCTTGTTTGACCCATGCCTTATAGGCAATTCAAAGCATGACTCGCACCCTATTAGGGTGTTATCCATGCCTTATAAAGCTAGTCAAGGCACGATCTGAGCCTCATGGATTGATCCCGTAACAAGACCCGACCCGACCCCTACTTTAAATCCAGGAGGATCCTGTGAAAGCTAAGATTTTCTTGATCAACTTTGTATTTACTAAAAAGTTTTTCTGAAACTATCATCGCAATCCTGAAAATCACTTTGATTGAAATGTTAATTAAACAAAGCTAAAATCTTTAAGCTTCTCGTATTAAAACTCATAAACTTAAACATGTAAAATATTTTTCAAATATCTGTTAAATAATTATCAACTTGTAAAACAAATTTGAGAAATACATTTACAAATTTTGGTAAAAAAAGAAGTCATACACGTGAAGTCAAAAGTTTATCATCATGTGGCCTTCCTCGTAATATGCAAAATCTACATGAACCTACGTTGGATACCAGGGGGAAGGCAGGAAGGAATAATAAAAATGAGCGAACCTAGTGTCCAGTGAGTTGATATAAAATTTCAAAAATATTTCTTAATAAAACAAAACATGTTTACGATAATAAAAGCTTCTTCATAAAAATTTTGTATTTCCAATTATAATGAAACTAAATCCACAATAGGATCTCAAAATAAGATTGTGAACTTTCTAAAATTATTTTCTTAAACAATACTCAAAACTTATCAATCATAAAAAGAAACAATCTCACAAGTTCATAAATAGTTATTTTTTAAATAAATATCATATCATCATAAAACTGTTATTTCTATATAAAACTTTTATGTAAAACTTTTCTGTAAGACTTTTCTAAAAAATCATTTTCTAAAATTCTGCAATTCTATAAGTTTTCTTTCTTATGCCATATTCTAAAAAATATTTCCTTTAAAATACTTTTAGATTTATTTTCTACACCAATTAGTATTCGAGATTTTTGTCATGCGTGGTGAAGATAGTCAATACTCACGCAGAGCGGGGATAACTTCTGAGGGAGAGGGATTTCTGTCATGCGTGATGGAATTTTCTCATCACTCATGCAGAGTAAGGATTCTGTCATCCACATGCTAGGTGACTCAATGACTCTGACTTTCTCTCGATCCCAATGACTCAACTTTCTGACTACTACCAAGCTTGTGTTAGGCGTTATTCTAATTCCGAGTTTTACTCACACGATGCTTGTTCTGACTGTTAGAGGGGAGAGTATGTCTTGGTGTTTTAAAAACATTCTTCTTTCCCTTTTCTTTCTCAAATCTTTTCTAAAAACCTTTTTGTATGAAATGTCTAAATACTTTTTGTAAAACTTTCCATACTAAAATTTTAATTTCCAATAAAATTTCATCCATGCTTGTATTTATCAAGAACATAGTTTTTCAAACACTTTATAAAACATACTATAAACTTCACAAATCAATTAGTTTATTCAAAACCATTAACCATAATTTGCTCTCTTAGTTTGTAAAACATATTTTGAAAACTCAAGTACAAAATACAAGGTTCACAAATCATAAAACATATTTTAGAACACCAAAAGCATGACTTCTAATTTCATAACACATAAGTTTGCAAAAATATAATTGCAACTCATAAATTAGAAAACATTCTTTAAGATTTCAAAACCAAATACCTTATTTCAAAATCATAAAACATACTTTGAAAACTATGCAATACAGTGTACTTTATTGAATAGTGAAACATACTTTGAAGATCATAAATTCAAAACTTACTTTGTTAAATTATAAAACCTACTAGGACAACCATATAATTCAAACTTACCTTCTTAAATCATAAAACTAACTTTGGAAACTCAATACAAACATAAAATTCACAATTCATCCAACATACCTTAAAACCACAAAACATAAGGTATACTTTTAAATTCACAAAACACAATCTTAACCCATAATTTATAAATATACTTTAAGATTTCAAAATCAAATAATATAGTTCGTAACTCATAAAACATATTTACTTTTTTAAATTGAAAAACATACTTTAGAAATCATAAAATCGAAACTTACTTTGTTAAATTGTAAAATATAATTTTGGAAAATCAAAACATGAGTTTATTTTATTAAACCATAAAACTCACTTTGTCAAACTTGAAAACTAACTTTGGTGAATCAACACAAAAATATAAGATTCACAAATCTTTAAACATATTCTAAAATCACTAAAATGTATACTTTCAAATTTTATAACCCATAAAGCATGCTTAAAATTACAAGACATAACCTTGAATTCATAATCTCTAAAGTATGCTTTAGGATTTCAAAACAAAATTCATATCTCATAAATCATTAATCATATCTTACAGTTAAATCTAAAGTTTATAAAAACACATTCTAAAATTCATGGATTCTAAATATACCTTAAAAACCTCAAAACATATTTTGAATTCATACTTCATAAAACATGTATTCTCACAAAAATCTCTCCTTCTCAAAACACAAAACATGCTTCAAATTCTTAAAACATGCTTCAAATTCTTATAACATACTTCAAAACCATAAAGTATACTTTAAAAATTTCAAAATATTTTCTTTCAAAGTCTCCAAACCATAGTCTAAAAGTCATCCTTTATACAATTTACATATATAAACAAACTCCATTCTTCTAAATTCATACACATGTTTTAAATCCGTAAACCATACTTCAAGGTTTCTAAAAATTCATACTTCATAAACCACAATTCATCTCATAAAATTTATAAACATAATCCAAAATTTCTAGATTCTAAACATGCTTTTAAAAATCTAAAAACATATTCTAAATTTCATAATTCATAAAACACATATACTAATAAAATTCATCTTTCTCAATTCCTAAAACATAATTCAAAATCTTAAAACATACTTCAAAACTTTAAAACATCCATCAAAATTCATAAATCACAAAACATAATTAAATCACCAAAACTAATAAATGTTAAAACATAATACAAACACTTTCATAAATCAAGTTTAGAAAAGTATCCACTCACTAGGTTTCTCCCAAGCCTATAGAAAATCCTCTTGCTTTGTCTTCTCTTTGGACCATTTTCACCTGAAACAACATCAAAACTTAATTAAAATCTATAAGAACTTAAACTAAGAAAATTGATTCTAACCTTAGAACTAGTTTCTCACCAAAATTCTTTTCCAAACCTCCTTGATTTTCTTCACCTCTTCTTGGTTTCTCCTCTCATTGCCTTGATTTTTCTCTCTTCTTTACGGTAAGGTTCGGCTAAAAGGTGTAAGTGTGGTGGAATGGCTTCTAATTTCACATAAAATCACATATTTATATGTTCTTATGCATGGCCCAAAGTTTGGACATCTAGCCACCTTTTCCACCACTTATTTTGTTCATAAAAATCTAACCAATTATCCTTTTGAAATTTCAATCTTACCCCTTCCATAACATTTCATTTTCATTCATATCCTTTCTAGAAAATTCTTTTCCTTTGCATTTCCAATTTTATCCTTGTCATAACACTTTATTTATATTCTTACCCTTTCTAAAGAATTCTTTCATTTTATCAATTGCCCCTCTCAAGTTCCATAATTCCTAACTTATCCTTTCTAGAGTTTTCTTTCCTTTTCCATCCATTGCCCTTCAAAAATTTTATAATTTCATCAATGTCCTTCCTAGAGAATTCCATTCTCTTTTTATATATTTAATCTTAGGTGAGTGTATTTAAAAAACAAGTGGGGTATACTTAGAAAGTAATTTGGACTATACTAATGTTAATTGGGCTCACTTGATTTAATTTGTCTTTGGGCCCTTTAGTTTATGTTTCTAATTGAACCCCATTTGATTTTTATTTGAACCCCACCTAAACTTCAATAAGAGATACATACCTATATATATTATACTCTATTAAATCGGTTCGGATTTGGGGTGTTACATCCCATGTCATATGGTACGGGTTAGAGAGCAACCTACATCCTATTTTTAGCGTCAATAATTAAAAATTTGTGCAGGTTTTCTTAAATTTTAAAACAAAGGCAGTTTTGTCATTTAACAAATTGAACGGTAAAAATGTGCTAAAAAATATAAGTTCAGTTCTTTGGTTCTAATAAAACATACAATCAGTTTTTTGTTGCTAAAAAAAAAAAAAAAACCCCTTTACTTATATTTAATTTATTTAATTATTAATTTGATATAATCCATTAAGATATTTATAAAAATTGATATTTTCTAATATTAATTCAAAAATAAATTTTGTTTAAAATTAATTTTAAATAAATTTATTTATTTTATAAATAAGTTAAAATATTTTTTAATAAAAATAATTAAAACTATATTATTTTATTTAAAATTAATGTAAACAAATTAATTTTAACTTTTTTAAATTAATTTAAATGATTTTTATTAAAAATTAATTTATATAATCTTATACTCATAAATCTCACACTCAATTAAATATAAAATATAATTATTTTTTATCCAATATCATATTGTACTATTTTATCCAATTTCATATTACACCAAAAATATCATACTATTGATTTAGTTCAATTATATCCTATATAGTCTAATCCAATTTCATCTCTAAAAAATACTTCAATCAAAGCCCACACACCAAATAGGTCCTTATGGTGTTAAAAAAAATATTCCAAGTTTTTGGTATCAATTTAAAAATTCACTCTTTTTTTTTAATATTATTTCATGGGATTTTCACACTTGTTTTGTGCACAAGTGGTTGTGGTATAATCTTGTACTAATAAATCTCACACTCAATTAAATATAAAATATAACTATTCTTTGTCCAATCTCATACTACACTATTTTATCCAATTATATACTACACCAAACATATCTTACTACTAATTTAGTCTAATCTTGTCTTATCCAATCCAATCTAATACTATCTCTAAAATATAGTTCAATCAAATCTCACACATCAAATAGGTCCCTATCCCCAATTCAAGTATGGGTGTCGCCTGATAAAAAAAAAAAGACAAGATTTGAAATCTCTTATTCTTCTTTTTTTGGTATAACTCGTTGACTTTTCCCAGCAAAACATGCATAGAAAAAAGTCTCTTGAGACTTTATTGATTCTAAGGTTACGTTCTTTAAAATGCTACAAATTCTTGCATTTACGATTCAAGGAAAGATTATAGTAGTGGAAGGGCTATCATATCAAATCTAAGAGTTACCACATGGAACAAAATTTTTTATTCAAGGGCTATCATATCCATATGGAACAAAGTTTTTTATTCATTATTTCTCTTTCTTTTATCAAATCACTGTTACTCGTGTTTAGAAAAAAAAAATATTTTACATTTCTGTTATTAGTTTAAAAATTCATACCTTTTTTAATATTATTTCATGGATTTCTACACCTTTTTGGGCACAACTGGTGGTGGTAGCTCTAATTGTTTCAGTTGTTGAAATTTGGAAAAGTAAAATCAACGTCTAATATTGGTAGAAGATTTTCTAGAATGAATTGTCAACACTTTGACACAAAAAAAAAAAAACAAAAAATCAAAAAGCATATGGTGACTGCCGACTGGATCGAATGATCATCTGGTCCTCGATACGCGCTTTGTATTATTTTATTAATTTGTTAATCTCTGTCAAATTTTGAGTAAGATTAAATAAATATTTAAAACAGTAAAAAAAAAAACATAAATTTCTCTTTAAGGTTACAAATTTGTTAATAATTTTCTTAAAACTCATTGAAAATATCGCTTAAATTTTATCAAATTTTATTAGAATTGATTCACAGAGAAGCACTATTGTTTTTTTAGGACTGACACTAACCGAGTTAAGGATTCTTTGGGATCTAAATTAATTACTATCAACACAATTGTTGATAGTTACTTCCATAACATGGGAGGGATCACTCTACTTCATGTATAAGTAAGATGAAACTCGCACTCTAATGGTAACAAAAGTGATATACAGCCAACTATATGAATAATTTCTTTTTTTTAGGTTAATTACCACCTACGCGGAACATGATAGTGACGAATTTATATCGTTATCAAATTGATTAAGCGCCCTCTACAATATTCAAACAACATGGAGCACCTTTTTTTATTTTAAAAAAAAAATAGTTGACATATTTCATTTCTATACTTGTTATTTATCTATTAATCTTTTGGTACCTCATTTCACATGAGTGTGTTACTATTTATTAAAGGTTATTGTTTGTGGTAAAACTAGAAAGTGAAAATCTCAAAAAATAACTATGAAGTTAGTGTGAGTTCAAAATTAACAACAAATCATGAAAATCAATTTTTTATTATCATCCATTTATTCATGAATTAAAGTTTACTATTACAAAATTAAAGATAGAAAACAATACCTAAAAATTACTAAACTACTCCTCACTAGACAAAGGTTCTGGCCGAACTAATTTACTCACTAACATATGCTCCATCTCTGAAAAGGCTTCTTTTTCTTTTTCGTCCTCATTTTCCTCTTCTTCCTCTTTTTCCTTTTATTTTTTTTTTATTTTTATTTTTTAACTTCCTCTTCCTTCTTATTTCTTATTCTTCTTCCTTCTTTGGTTTGAAAAAAAATGGATTTGTAAATATGTAAATCCTAATGTAAGTCATGTAGGGAATTATCAGTATGATTCACACTCAGAATTTGTAGATCTGCAGATCCGATTTTTAGGTGATGAGCGATCCTTGCCAAAGAGGACAGAAGAAGTAGGATGAGGAAGAAAAAGAAAAAGAAAGAGAAAGAAGAAAAAAGAGGAAGAAAGAAGAAAGAAGTAGATGAGGAGGAAGAAGAAGAAGATGATGAAGAAAGATTAGTGTTGTTCATTGGAGATGGAGGTGGCTAGAGATAGAGGTCGAAGAGATGCAAAACAGTTTTTCAGTTCTTTTAATTTTTTCATTATAATAAAATGGTAATATGTGTCCATCTGTAAACTTATTGAGATGGGTCATTATTAAATAAAGCAAATAATTTTGGGGCATTCTTTGAAGTTTCCTCAACAATTTTATCTTCAATAAATAAATAAATTGACAATAATTCAGATGTTAAATGACAATATATATATATATGTATCTTTCATAATCTTCCAAATTATTATAGAAAAACCAAATTAAATTTTTGCGAGATTTTCAAACGTTTCAAAGCAACAGCAAGGTAGGATCTCATGAGTAAGTGTTATTCAGTATTTAATAAAATTTAGAAAAGTTTAAGTTTTTAGATGCAAAAACAAATAACCTCAATTAGTACCTTACGACATACAAATCAAAGGATCTCTCTCTCTCTCTCTATATATATATATACACACATATATATATCCTTTGATTTGTATGCAGTATAGTTTTTTGGGTAGATAATGAGTCTTCTGCAAGTGTTTCACTTCAGAAATTTTTTATTTCATTATAGTGTCGCTCCATAGCAGTTAAATAATATGAATCTACATGTTAATTGAATTAAAGTGACATTTAACAAGTTGAGATGTAAGTTCATCCACTCATATAGATTAAGTGGTTAGTGTATTTTCATTTCATGTCCGTAATACAGGTTTAGTATCACCATACATATATTATTAGCAGGTGTGAGAAGTTTTCTTCTTTTCTTCCTAGAAATGCAGATTTTTGTGATACACATAATGTTTAAATGTTTAATCTTGATAAGTAAAAATAGACACAGGCTATTGGTGTCAAAAGTTTTGCAGTAACTTTATTATAGCATTTAAAAACAAAACAAAACAAGTTGATAGGCATTTAGTCGGGCAATATCCCAATTTCAAGTCATCGTCACTGCACGTGATACTTCAAAAAAAAAATTGAAATATGAGTTGAATATAAATTAAAATATCTAATATTATTGTCTTATAAAAACACATACATAAGCAAAATATTAACTTCAACTTCAAATGCACCCACATGTATAATTAATATAGAAAAATCAAAACGAAACAAAATAACTACAACACATTTTTTTTTAATTTCCAGGAGGACCAAGATAGAACAATGTGTTGGTTAGGATAAAGAAAGTTTCACGGGTTAACGAGACATGCCGGCAATCACAAAACTCGCAATACATTTTCGTATATATATATATATATATATGGAAAAGCTTCATCATGAAGAAATTCTAGTTTATTTTGTTGTATTTGCAATACATTTTTCTTTTATGACTACTAGTGATTTTATTTAGACTTCTTTTCACCAACAAAATTCCACCATAATATTAACAATAAAATTCCACCGTAATATTAACACCTATTTCAATCTTGACTAACAAATTAAACTCTAGTCTATTTAGTGGCTCTACACCTCTCACTCTCCATTCATAATAGGAAAAAGGCTGGAAAGAAATCTCTTATATTTTGTGAGAGTAGTTATTGGAACGGAACTAATAATTAAGGTGGCAATCGTGGACACCATTCCGTGACACATCATAAAAGTGATATGAAATTAGTGGGTTTGGATTAGACCCTATTAACCGGGTTCAAATAACTAATGGGTCAACATGTTAAATTTGTTAGTACACAGATCATGTTTGGGTTGTTCCCCTCCCAATCCACTAATCCATTTAATATTAATTAAATTTCAAGAATAAACTTTATTTTAAATCAATATTATATTGTAGCTATTTGATTTTATTTATTATATGTTAGTGGATTAGATTATACAATTAAATTTGAAAATTTTAAATTATTTCAAAGTTTTAAATAGATGAATAAATTAATGTAATTATATTTTCTTACGACAAGACCTAAAATTAACAAGTTAAGATAGTTTTATTGGGAGACCCATTAATTCCATGGGTCATGTTTGGGTTTAGACTAGTACCACAATAAGCTTAACAAGTTATGTTTAAATTGATGTAAATACAACACGATAAACAATATTACCACTCTTAATAATTATATTAATTTTTCATAAGTTTCGACAAAACTCTAACCGATCGTGGGTGATATGGTCTTAATAGCATGGGGCATGTATAGGTTTAGACTAGTGACAACTAAGCTTAATGGGTTGTATGTTTGGGTTGATGCAAACACAACACAATGATCCATATATATTACCACCCTTACTAGCAACTATATTCGATTTTCCTCAGATTCAATAAATCTGTAATCTATTTTCATATGTTTAAACGAATTTCTAATTGATTCTGGGTAACATTTAATAAAACAAATCTGATTCAAATCAGGCAAGGCTTTCAATCATGATACCAGAAACCAATATTGACCAATATTTCGTAATTCATTTGCTGATGCCACCATGATATAATAATCTTCTCATCATTTACTTTCTATTATTTGATTTTGATTTTTCCGCAAAGTTTGACAAACTAGTGCTATGAAACTTCTTGGTGATTTACTTTCTTTTTTTTTTTTTCCCTTAAGTTTGACAAACTAGTGATATGAAACTTCTTGGTGATGAATTGGTCATCGCTACCACGCCTCTCTCTCTCTCTATATATATATGTAGAAGATTGCTCCGTCTATGAGAAGATATAAAGCACAGAGAAATTAACAGAAGCAAAAGCAAGATCATTTACAAAATGATAGGTTTCATTAATTCTCCAAAAATTTACGTTCTTTCAATAATCCTTCTCTTATCATCAGCTTCATTGACAACTTCAATGTCAATTCAAAATAAATTCATCCAATGCCTCTCCACAAATTCTCATGTCCCGATTCAAGCTTCCTCCACCATTTTCACTCCAAACAATTCTTCCTTCTCTACAATCTTGAACTCTAGGGCTGAAAATCTCCGGCTCACGGAGGCTTCGGTCCCCAAACCTGTACTGATCTTCACACCTTTGAATGAATCCCATGTCCAAGCAGCTGTCATTTGCTCCAAAAAGCTTGGCATCAACATCAGGTTTAGGAGCGGGGGACATGACTTCGAAGGCCTTTCATATGTATCCTTTATAGAAAACCCTTTCATGGTGATAGATCTAGCCAATCTCCGATCCATCAACGTTGATATCGAAACCGAAACCGCTTGGGTTCAAGTTGGTGCAACACTAGGTGAAGTCTACTACAGCATTGCCGAGAAGAGCAAAGTCCATGGCTTCCCAGCTGCCTTTTGCCCTAGTGTAGGCGTCGGTGGGCACATCACAGGAGGTGGTTATGGCTCTTTGATGCGAAAATACGGCCTGGCAGCTGACAACGTCATTGATGCCCTAATCGTTGATGCCAACGGAAGAGTCCTAGACCGAAAAGCCATGGGGGAAGACCTATTTTGGGCCATACGGGGGGGCGGTGGAGGAAGCTTTGGTGCCATCCTTTCATGGAAAATAAAGCTGGTTCCGGTACCAGAAACCGTAACAGTTTTTACAATCACAAGGAACCAAGACACCAAACTTTTGTATAGATGGCAACAAGTTGCAGACAAGCTTGTTGATGACCTACAAATTAGGGTTTTGATGCTAGTGACCAACGCAACCGGTCCGAAAACTGTTACAACAATGTATAGTGGTCTATTTCTTGGTGGTGGTGATAGGCTCATCCAAGTGATGCATGAGAGCTTCCCAGAACTTGGACTGACTCGATCAGATTGTATCGAAACAAGTTGGATCCGATCAGTGCTTTATTTTGACAACAATCCAGACAATGCCTCTCTTGAAACCCTACGTAGCCGTAGGTTTTCCAACAGGCTCTATTACAAGTCCAAGGTGGATTTTGTGCAAGAACCGATTCCTGAGACCGCCATCATGGAGTTATATAAAAGGCTGTTGGAGAAGGATAATCCGGTGATTGTTTGGACACCTTATGGTGGGATGATGAGCAAGATTTCTGAATCCGAAATCCCTTTCCCTCATAGGAAGGGGAACATATTTAAATTCAATTACATTTTGGGTTGGCTTGACGCAGATAATAAAAGTGAAACAGCACGAAACGTGAATTGGGTCAGGAGTTTGTATAACTACATGACTCCTTATGTGTCCAAACATCCTAGAGCTGCATATGTGAACTATAGGGATCTTGATTTGGGTGTAAACAAGAGAGGTAACACAAGTTTCGTTCAAGCTAGTGGTTGGGGGGTCCGATATTTTAAGGGCAACTTTGAAAGATTGGTGAGAGTGAAGACCAAATTTGACCCACAAAACTTGTTTAGGCATGAACAGAGCATACCAACTCGTGTGTTGCAAAAATAGTTGGTGGATTAATCGGTGGGCTGTTGGAGCAATTACACGGCTTCCTTGGAAAAAAATATATTGTTGAAAAAATAGACAGTGGGTTGGAATAAATTAAATGTTGACTTTATAATTGATGAAGAGAAGTTGTTTAGTAATTATGATGAGAAATGCAGAATTGATAGTACTTGGAAAAGGCTTTAATTACTTGTTTGACATGACACCAATGGCAAACGAGTTTCAATACGTAACCAATAAACGTAAGATTTTCTATTTATTTATGAATGTAATAGTTCGACAAATTTTACTTATGAATAATATTACACTTTGTAAAAATTTATCCAAAGATTGTCTTTATTACTATACATTAATTTTGAGATAATGTAATAATTACACATAAATTTACCATATCATTTAGATAATAAATTTAAATAAATTTTTATGTGATGTAGTATTACTCCTATAAATGCAGTCACACGTCTTTTATCACACATATATATTTAATGAATTAAAATTTTAAAAAATCCAAAAAAATAAAAAAAAACCGCCTTTGAGTGGGAGAGAACTTGGACTTGAAATCTCATGATTCTAATACCTACAAACACCAAGAAACTTAATAAAATAATTAAATTGTTGATGAGGGCCAACAACAATACTTAGAACTTGGAATTGGCATATTAATACACCGGTTAGACAAATAATGTAATTCCAATAAACCAAAAATTAAATTATTGAAAACAAATTTAGCGTTGAATTTCTAGGTCATATAATAACAAAATTCCACTATAATTTTTATTCCAAAGTCAAAACCCAACCCGAACAGCCAAAGTTAGACCCAAAACCGAAACCCCAAATCCTTAAGCAAAATACAGGTCGGGTACTAACCGATCCCGGGTTCGGTAGGGTTCAGGTTGAAAGCTTGATAGTAATAGCTTGTGTATGTTTTCTGTTCAACTAGAATTGTTAGTTCACGATCTAGAAACGGTTCCTCAAAACAAGAAGAAATACACCAAGTAGACTAAAGACTCGTAAGTGGATATTTTCTCGAACGAAGAGAAAAGTTAAATACAATCGTGATTGTAGATTTGACGGTGTTCATTAAACTACCTATTCAATTGATTGCATGCTTTGCACAAAGTAAATACTTTTGTTCATGTTATTATTCAAAATGGTATTAAATATAACCGAGTGATACAGTTGCATAAAGTGAATATTTTCTTGAACAAAGTTAAATACAGTTGTGATTATGGATTTGATTGTGTTCATAAAACTACCCACTCAATTAATTGCATGTTTTGCATAATTTTATCTCATTTTATTATAAAAAATGGAATTAAATATAACGGAGCCATAGAGATTATATAGGCAATTGCACAATTCACAATTAGGGATGTTAATCAATAAATACTTAATTGTAATGAAAGTAGGAGTATTGAATAGATATATATTCAATCGGGAATGTAATATAGTCCAAATTACTAATCTAGTTGAGGCAGGAGATGCACCACGCTAAAATATTGGTAGTTCTGACATCATTTTTCGAACTATATGTAAAGTGTAATTGAATTGTCATTTCAATTCATATACCATACCAAGGTACAATACCGAATCGTCAAATATTGTTAAGGATTACAAGATTATAAACAATGTTTAGGTTTATGTTAATCGAGCAAATCAGTAAATTAAACCTATAGGCATCATTAAATTTAGGGTTTAGTTTTACTGGTTGGATAAGTTTATCCATCAATAATAATTCTTAGATATTTTTCAATAATTAATCACTTTTGCAACAAATTCAAGAGTTATTATTGACTGATAATCTTATCCAATAATCAAACCTTTAAATTTATATTAATTTTTAATGTCTACATAATTTACACATCCAAAATCTTTATAAATGAACATAATTACAACAACTTACACCATAAACATCATATTCCCTCTCATTTTAATCATTCTTAGGGATTATCTTTCAAATCTTCATATATCCATGCGGCCAAGAGTGATCTTGAAACCCAAGAACTAATCAGTAAATTTTTCGACAAAATTGAGGATTTCAAATTATACAACAAAACTTCCTGGAAAATCATTAGACCTTATCAATAGAAATTGTTAATCTGATGTCAGTATCAATTGATCTAATGAACAAAAATGTTGTCCATATATTAATGCTCAGTCATTCTTTTTCTTACGTGTAACTTAAACTCTTAATCATTGTGGATCAAATAAAATGTTCAATTACTCCTACTAAAAGATTATATGCCTCAATCATTTAATAATAATGGAACAAATTCAAAAATTATGAACATTTTTTGTGAATGAATAAAGGATCATCAATCTTTTTTTTTTTTTTTGGTTGTTGTTGTTGTTGTTGTTGTTGTTGTTGTTGACATAGGCATCATCAAGTATTGATGGCAGCTTTCAGAGATGCTTCTGGAGACAGATTTATACATGCTCATAAGAAGTAAAAATACAGTATCTTTAGATATATGTTACAGGAATTTGAGCCATAAACCCTATTTTCTTCTGAACCCAAGTTTCTTCTCAATTGAAATGAATAAGGTTTTGAAATCGTTGCTTGAGGGAGGAATCTGTTTGTTAAACGAACAATTTTGATAACCATCCATATTTTCCTTTTTAAAACTGAGACGGAACAAATCTACTTAAATCAAATACCAATTGCATTTGAATATCTAATCTCATAAACAGCTACTCTCTTATAAAAATAAAACAAATTATTCACACATAATTTACAATCGTGTTTTGTGAATTGAACCCCAATACCTAAATAAGTGCAAAACGTGTTCGGCCACCTATATTAAAAAATGATTTCCGTATCCTTATAACGACAAAATAAGTGAAATTTGACGTAAGTAAGTAAAAATGTGTTCAGTCCTCACAACCTCTCCATGTAAATTTAGCAGTTACAGATATCCTACTAGTCACTCCAGGGTAACAAAATAATAACATGAAAGTCATGGAATAGTGTTAAGCACCTCTCTGTTGACTATTGTTTCAGAAATCCACAAACTCGTACATACAGGTTAGAGATCTTAAACATAATGTTCAATGAGGTTCTCATACTAAGGTTTCTCATAGGATCCCAAGATGGGGACTACACAAAAACTGATCAAGTATCCTACCGTATGCAATCAAAGTTGAATATGTGAACAAAAACATTTCATAGAACATAATCATTGAGTTTCCGGGATTGGAGAGAACTAGAAAATGGCACCCATCAACACCATTGATGGAGAACTCAAAATATGAAAAAGGTACATTCATATCTCAACTGTGAATTATCAGTTTATTATAAAACTCTACAGTGACAAAATGCAAATTTCTAGTATGGTAACAATACCTAACACAAACAATTACATTCTTGTAATAGCAGCAAGACTTAAAAAAAAATTCAAGGGCACCAAATAACATAATAACATTCACATCAATTTTCCGGCCAGAATCGTCACTTCAACTCAACAGCTTAAGCCTGTCACAAAAAACAATAAGTATATTAAATGGAGGAGTAACATTAACTATCAGATTCATGTTTACAAGCACAAGACGGGCAAAATTTTACCTTGTTCGCAATGTTGTTGGACAGCCAGTCGAGACCCTCGTAGAGTCCCTCACCAGATGTAGCGCATGTGCTCTGGATGTACCTGTGAGAATGAAAACAACACAATATTCCAGTTCATGTAAGTACATATATAGAACCTACTACTAGATAGGTAGGTGTCGGGAAAAGCTTTGTTTCAAATACCAGTGGCGTTGGCGGAGGGAGTGAAGTCCAAGCTTATCAGTGATCTCAGCAGCATTCATAGCGTTTGGAAGATCTTGTTTGTTTGCAAATACAAGAAGCACAGCTTCCCTCAACTCATCCTATTCATACAATAGAACATATATTTATATGCCATACTCAAATCAATAAGAACCATGTAACCGTACTAGTATACAAAGTACAAACTCCTCGAGTCAAAATGAAGACATCAATGATCCAAATACATCGCACTTGAATCATTTTCCACATTGGATTTTAAAGTCGCTGTCAGTAACAACATGAGTAAATAACAAAATGGAAAGAGGAAAGACGAAGTGAAGACTTTTCTTCTTACCTCATTGAGCATCCGGTGCAGCTCATCCCTAGCTTCAACCACACGGTCGCGATCATTGCTATCAACCACGAAGATAAGCCCTTGAGTGTTTTGGAAGTAATGTCTCCACAAAGGACGAATCTGAATGTGGAAAGCAAGCAATGTAAGAGAACAATTTATTGAAACAATTTGTATGTGTGTGACACAGAGAGGGCGTTTGGGGAAGGGCACAAAAATGAATACAAGAAACTCTCAATTAGGCAAACTAAGAGATGATACACGATAAATGCACATATAAATCCAGCAGAAATGGGATTCTAACCAGCAAAAGGATTGACAACAGTGAAAAATGAGATGGACACAAGAATGATCAAAAAGATACTGGTAAATTCACTACTTATAGTGTTGACTAGTATGAGAGATGTGTGGTAGCTGACAGAGTATCTATATCAGCACTAACACTGAATAAATTATAACCAATTTGATAAGACCAATGCACGAATATATGCTTAAAAATTACACAATTACATGTGTATAGATCTATGTATTAACATGTCAGCCACAGCGCAGATTTTCTATCCTCATATGGTGATAAGAGCAACATTTAAACACCATGGCATAGTAAATGTAGCTTATGAATATGTTATGTACTGATGGAGAAGCAACTCAGCACAAGACCGTCCACAAGCACATGCATAACCAGAGACTACAACCACAAACACATACAAAAACATCAATATATTCATTTTAAGAGCACACTACAATGTCCACCATGACATGGATTGCCTTTTCTCATATGGTAAGAGGAAAAACATGAAAGACAAGGTGGCGTTAGTATGTGTAGCTTATGATTATGTTATGCACTGATGGGGAATGTCTTATCAGTACAAGACCGTCAATAAGCGCATGCATATTTATCGATGACTGCAACCGTAATGCATAATAGCAAGAATGTAAACACATGTGCATGTGCAAATCGAATCAACTGTATAAACATCTATGATGCCTGCCAAATTGCATTTCCCTTAACAGCAAGGGAAAAACTTAAAAAAAAGGAGGCATCAAAGATTGTAGCTTATGATTATGTTGCGTGCTGCTGATGGAGAAATGCATATTCAGCACAAGACCGTCAATAAGCACACATATAACATATGATCTTAATATATGGGAAAGAAATGCATAAGACATATACATGTGAGCACATATAATGTACAACACAACCAGGATAGTCTTTCCTCGTATAGCCAGAGGAAAACTTGAAAAACACCTGGTGACAGTCGATGTAGCTTATGGTTCTGTTATTTGCCGATGGAGCACAATCCAATCAGCAAAAGGCCATCCATAAGCACATCCATCATAAACATTATTGCCTTTTCTTGAGACACAAAGACTTATAAAAATCACAACAATTATCAACTTCACAATTTACAACGATGCTTGAATAGTCAAGTACTGATAACACACACCTTGTCCTGACCACCAACATCCCAAACAGTAAAACTAATGTTCTTGTACTCCACAGTCTCAACATTGAATCCTGTCCAAAACAAAAACAAGTATCACAAGCCATATTCTTCACAAAGTAAACATTTTTATATCCACTATTACAAACAAATTAACATGATATGATTTTTACAATAAGTATGCACTTGTGCATGGAAGGCAGAAGCATACCGATAGTAGGAATAGTCGTCACAATCTCGCCCAACTTGAGCTTGTACAGGATGGTGGTCTTACCAGCAGCATCAAGACCCACCATCAGAATTCGCATCTCTTTCTTGGCAAAGAGCCGGCTAAAGAGCTTCGTAAATGAAAGCCCCATCTTTCTACTACCTCAGCTGGATCCAAAACAATCCAAAATCAGAACCACGACCAACAGAATATAGCATA
>CM034466.1:2026236-2141857 GCA_019925255.1 Litchi chinensis | reverse complement strand
TCAGCTATGTTCTTCCCTTTGTCTCTCACCACAGGCTCAAGCTCTAACGCAGTCGAGCTCCCTCTAGCTGGAGCTTTGGCATTCTTGGTCGCAGGAGGACCCGCTTTTTTTGCCCTTTCGGCTTGGGGGCTTGCTTTTTGGAGATCGTGATCGTCTCGACCTGAGAAATAACTGCATCAGCGGGCTCAGGAGGCACCTACTGGATAGGATCTGCTGGAGTATCATCCACGATCACGACTTCTTGCTGCGTAGGCCTAGCCGAAGCATGGATCGGAGGCACGACTGCGGCTAGCCTGCACATTTCTTTGGAGGAGCTTATGGTCGGACTCGAGCTCTCTTATAGGGGAAGCTCAAAAACTGAAGCGACCTCATTCTTTCTGCGAATTCTAAGATCGCGATGTATGTTTAGACCCTTGCTACCGAGTTGTGGGCCAAGGCCATAAGTTCGCAGGTCGGAATCTAAAAGGAACTGGTCGTTAGCGTCGTCCTTGGCCGCAGAAAATCTCTCTAAGGCCGCAGTCTCCTCCCCAATAAGTCTGACTCTACTAGTAGAAATGTCTGCAAAATAGAATGAGCTCGTTAAAAAAAAAAAAAAAGAGTTGTTGTGCGATCTAAATCCATGCCTACTTGGGGTTAGGACAAACAAGAAATTCTTCAATTTATGAAGGAAGAGACAAGTAACAAGGATCCAGTGGGATTTGTAGTCCCCTTATGTTGGACTTAATGCTACTCTTGGGCAGATACATCTTGAAAGGGGAATTGCGAGTAGAAATATAATACAGCTCATCTCGTTGCTCCGCCTATCGGCCATGAGTGCCCTCAAAGCTGTATAAGCTACGAAGGACGCGAGGGTTAGGAGGGCCGAGCTCGTGCCTAATGAAGGCAGCAGCCAATGAGGTAATTTGGGCGTAAGAATTGGGAGTTAGCTGAAAATGAGCTAATTTTAGGTCGTTCAGCGAGTCTATGAGGTAGTTGTGAACTGGGAACTTGAATCTGTATTATATATGCTCACAGTTTATTGCGATGAAACCTTTGGGCGTATAGGCCGTGTGGTCATAGATATGTGCAACATTAGCACGACACCCTGAGAGGAATTCATATTCCCGAGCGAAGGCCTTCAATGCTTGGTAGCCCAGGTTGGAAGCATAACAGAAGAAAGGCTCTCGAGCAGTCCCTCCTTCGGCAAAGGGCTGAGAGGTCGAGGGCTCGGCTTGCCCTGCAAACTCTTCTATGACCTCGCCACTTTGGAAGGTTGCGCCCTGGGTGATCCTAATCTGTTGCTCTATTTGTCCTTCCAAGATGGAATTCTCGTCGCCAATTTGACAATCACTACGCAAAGGACCTGACATCTACAAAACAAAGGGAATGACATCAGAACGCTGAAAGCATATTGAACCTAACGAGCTAAAGTAAGAAATTCCTAAATCTATTTTCCTACGCGCCAAGTCGCGCGTCTCGCTACTAAAAGCGGTGGGGGCCCAGAATGTAAGCCCATCAGGTAAAGATTTCTAATACCTAAAGCTATGACCCTACTGCTACAGGAATTCTATAAAACAGTTCGAAGGCAAGCCACCCATAACACAAGCATCAGAACCACACAAACAGATAACAAAAGCCATAAGCAGTTAAAAAATCACAAATAGCACATACAACGTTCAATGATAAGTAACCGGACTTCACCAACAGGCAGCAAGGTCCCCAAACATTGAAATCGTTCTAGCAAAGTAGCAGAAGATTTCAAGCAACATGCAGAACATTTTAAACACAAAATATGCACACAAAATTCGAAGCCAGACAACGAAACGCATACCAAAATTCAGAAACAACCAATAAAACGCAAAAGCTAGTTCGAGGAATTTACTGTGTACGCTCGTCTACTGAAGAAAGGGTCTAGACTCTGAATGATTAAATATGAAGAAGACTATCGTAAGAATGAGGAAGAAACGAAGAAGTGTTGAGGAGAAAATTTGACAGAGTTTCGTTTCGAAATGGTAAAAGTAAAAAATGAGAGTGAGAAGACGTCGGGTTTATATAGGCATGAGTTTCTATCCCAGTCATCCGATCTAGTAGAAGAGCAACCGCCACAAATCTGACGGTCCAGCGCGAGCTTCGGTTTCTTGTCATTATGCATTGTTAGTTACAAGACGTGCGTATTAAATGCACACTGCTCGAGACGTGCTTATGGTACCGATGCCTGCAGAGTCGCCACGTGTCAAAAGTAACGGGTCAGAAGTCGAAGCGACACTCAATGAGCTCGTAAATGGTTATTTGAATCAGCATGATCAACTCTCAATCTGCAGACCGCACTGAAAGCTGGGGGGCTAGTGTTGTGTCTGTTTTCACGACCTAGGCAAATGAGTTGCAAAAGGCCCAGAGAACGTGTATAGTAGCATAAGGTCTATAAAGCCCATTCCTCAGATCGTGACTACAAGCTCGCTGGACCCTCAAAGCTCATGCCCATGTAGATTTACTAAAGCGCGTCCTCAGCTCACGACCATGACAATGTTTACTCCAGCTTATCTTCAGCTCGCACAAGTAAACAGGTTGATGAGCTTGCGCCGGGCAATACCTGAAGAAGCCAATACCAGAGTGTCATGATTTTCAGATTTCATGCCGACTCAGTCTCTACAGTTCCCGAGAGGCATTTAATGCGGCGACTATGCATTTAATGCAGAGAAGACTTTACCTGAAGCATTTAATGAAGGCATGGGCATATAAGAATAATCATTGCTGTAGCAATAAATGTAGCATGGCTTATGTCAGATTAGTTGAGAATAATGATGATTTTTAGTGTATAAAACACTCCATTATATCTTCCCTCCTCTATAAATAGGGGGGGAATTCATTGTAAAAATAGGTTTAACACTAGTATTATCATCATTCTACCAAAATATACTCAAAGTGACCCGTGGACGTAAGCATACTTGCCGAATCACGTAAAAACCTTGTCTTTGCACTCTTCCTTCTCCCTTTTCTCTTGTTATTAATCGCTTACTTACTATCACTCATCTACCTTAACTAGCATTCAATTGTTTTTTATTACCATTCACCAACCTTAAACCATAATAAATACCATTTATTGTTAGAACCCCAATCTGGGTCTTTGGATCTTCAGGTCGACTGATTCTAAACGTCGACAAGACTATATTTCATAAACTTATGTTTTAGGAACTGAGAAACTATGTTTTTTGTGTTTCTAAAGTATTTTTTATGATTTATAGACCTTGTATTTTAGTTTTCGAAGTGTGTTTTACAAACTAGTAAAATAAAATATGTTTTATGGTTATTAAAAAAACCAAGTGATTATGAAAGTTTAGAGTATGTTTTATAAATTATATGAGAAACTATGATTTTTGTCTATATATGCTTTGAAAAGGTTTTTGTTGGAAACAAGAATTAAGTGTGGAGAGTTTTACAAAAATAAATTTGAGATTTTATTTGTAAAAATGTTTTTAGAAAAATTTTGAGAAAGGAAAGAAAAAGAAAAATGTTTTTAGAACACCAAGTCGTACTCTCCCCTCTAACGGTCAGAATGGACATCACGTGAGTAAGACCCAGAATCAGAATATCGCCTAACACATGTTGGCAAAAGTCAAAAAATTGAGTAATTAGGATTGAGAGAAAGTCAGAGTCATTGAGTTATCTAGCATGTGGATGACAAAATCCTCGCTCTGCGTGTGTGATGAGGAATTCCACCATGCATGATCAAATTCCCCCTCCCCTAGAAGTTATCCTCGCTCTGTGTGTGTGTTGAATTTTTCCACCACGCATGACTAAAACTCCCCAAGTACTAATTTGTGTTGAAAAATAAATCCAAAAATTATTTTAAAAGAAAAGTTTTTCAGAATAAGAATTGTCATATTTCATACGTATAGAGAGAGAACTTATAGAATCCTAGAATTTCATAAAGAGATTTTTAGAAAAGCTTCACAAAAAAGTTTTACAAATTTTGGATTTTCATATTTTACATGTAAAGAATGACAATTTACAAAGTATGTATGTTATAAGAATTTGAAGCATATTTTATGAATTGAGAAAAATATATTTTGTTAATATGTATGTTGTATGATGGATAAATTTTAGAATATGTTTTGGAAACTTTTAAAGCATATTTAGAACCTATAAATTTAGATTTTGTTTTACAAATTTTAAGATATAATTTGTGATTTAGGAAGTATGATATTATTTTGAAACCTTGGAGCATGCTTTATGGATTATGGATTTTAGATTATGTTTTATAACTTACAAGTATACTTTATGCCTTATAAATTAGAGACTATACCTTTTGTGAATTCTAGAGTAGGTTTAGTGATTGGTGAACTTTATATGGTGTGTTGGATTTTCAAAATATGTTTTATAATTTATACAAAGTAAGTTAGTTTTTATGGTTTTTTATTTTAGATTTTGTTTTGTGATTTTAAAGAGTCCACCTTATAGTTTGTAAGTTAGAAAATATGCTTTTTGGAATTTTAAAAGTATATGTGATGCCTTGTAAATTTTATGATTTATATATTAAGTTTCCAAAGTATGTTTTATTACTAAACCAAATAAGCTTTGGCTTTATAGTTTTCAAAGTATGATTTTTTTAGAAAAGTTTTACAGATAAGTTTTATAGAAAATTTTTATATATAAGTTATAGTTTTACCGCAACATCATGTTCGACTTCAATTTTATTATATTTAAGATGTAAAATTTTATGATTTACTAAAAAATAGTTTTGTTATTAGAAATATGTTATATTTTATTTAGAAATGTTTTTGTAAACTTATATTCACTCGCTGGGCATTAGGCTCACCTTTTTTTTTTAAAAACCCTTTTTACTCAAGTATCCAATGCAGGTTTGTGCAGGTTATTGCGTATCGTGAGAAAGGTAATATGATGTCAAACAGTTGAAAACATGTATATTGTTTCATCATTTACTAATTTTGTAAGTGTATTTCCAAAATAGTTTCACAAATTGATAATCATTTTATAGATATTTGAAAATTATTTTATACGTTTAGTTTATAATTTAAGAATGAGAAATTTAAAGGTTTTAGTTTTGTACAACTTGTATTTTGATCAAAGTCATTATCAAAATTTTGAAGATTATTTCAAAAGATTTTCAGTAAATTTGGATTTAATCCAAAAAACCCCAATTTT
Source organism: Litchi chinensis (assembly GCA_019925255.1). Lineage (NCBI taxonomy): Eukaryota > Viridiplantae > Streptophyta > Magnoliopsida > Sapindales > Sapindaceae > Litchi > Litchi chinensis. Next base: position 2,136,715 of record CM034466.1, on the reverse strand, counting down.
CATAGGATCTCCTTAGACTTGGGGTAGGAGTTGAGTCGGATCTTGTCATATAGCCCTGAATGTATCTCAGCATTGCCAATCCTCTTCTCAGTGTCCAAGTCCTGAAAAACACAGTATGTAGGAAAAACTTAGTCACACAATTTAGTTCCTTGATACTTTGTTAATAGACAGAAGATTACAATTTAGATTAGGAACAAATAAGACTGAGTTAAGGGTTATATTTTCTGTGACCCTTACATACCTGATTCTTGACACTTTTGATAGTGAACCATCAGCTATTTTTACCTTGAAATTTTCAGTGCAAGGACTGTAAGAACTGAACAAAGACACATCACTAGTCATATGGTCAGATGCTTTTGAATCTATAGTTTATGACAAACCTCTGTGTTTTGTAATGTTCAAAGCATAAGAGAAGTTACCTTTTTATGCCACTTAACCTGCACCAACTATTGTCTCACTAGCAAACCCACTGGTAGTAGTTTGCGTAATTAACTTCTACAATAATTACACCAAGTCTTGGCCTGCCAGAACTAGATTAACTGAAATTTGACCCTCTGCATTTGTTGCTAGATTTCTATTACTTTCCCAGCTATTCTGGAATCAATTTGGCTTCCAATTTGGTGGTTTTCCATGAATCTTCCAACATTTCTCTTTAATGTGGCCTGGTTTTTTGTAGTGATCACACTATGGTCTCCCTTTTCTCGGTCTAGTATCACCTCAAATGTATTAATTTCCATGAACAACTAATGTTAATCCTTCCATGCGACTGTCAGTCTGGTTCTGAGCCCCTAACATTAATTTGCTCTTGCTCTCTTCTCATTTAACCTTTGAAAAAACACGTCTAATTTTTTACAGTGGCTTGAGGCTCAAAATCCTTCCACGAACTTCATCGAAACTTTGATTTAAATCAAACAAGAACTTGTAGATCCTTGTTTCTTCGATTACTTCTTTAAGCAGCGCACCATCTTCTGCACACTTCCAATTGAGTCGCTTATACATATCCATTTGCTACCACAACCTTGTAAGCGTGTTGTAGTATTGTGTCACTGTCATCTCACCCTGTCGTAAGTCATGAATCATGTTCTCTATATCGACTATCTCAGCCCTATTATCACTATGAGAATATGTTTCCTTAGCAACCTCCCAAATCTCCTGTGCTATTTCATAAAGAAGAAAATTCTCACTTATGTCATTAGTCAATGAATTTGTGAGTCAAGACATAACTAGGCTATTATCAACATCCCATTTCTTGAATCATGAATCCTCTGTCACAGAGGCTGGCAGTGCACCATTTTAAATACTTCATTTTTCCTTTGCCTTTCATGAACATTTTCATAGATTAAGACCACTGGATGTAATTATTCCCATTGAGTTTATAACTCGTAATGGGTAAAAGAGGCTAGCTATTTTTAGATCCTCCTTTAGAACCTCCTCCATTGTTTGAAGAATTTGGTTTTGGATTTAAGGAGATTTCTGAGAAAGAGCTTGGTTATGCCATACTGTACTTTGTCATTCAATACAGTACTGCTCTAATGCCACATGAGGTTTTTTAGGAAAAAAGAATTGCTTCTGTTTTTATTCCTCTCAACTTTCTTAATCAGAAAGTTGTTTATTTATACAACCTAATCACATCCCAAAAGCTAAGAGATATCTTCCCATTTAAAAGAGAAGTCTGTCTTCAAAGTTTATCCTAAAAAAAAAAAAAAAAAAAAAAGATAAAATATAGTTACCTAAACTAAGAGTTTTGATGACAATAAACTCTCTCTTATCTGGCTACTGCCGTAATTCTCAACACTACCCAATAGGCATGCAACATGTCATCACCCTCTACAATTCTCATTACATCTTTGTAGTGATTTGAGACCCAATAACACCTTACAAGCTCATCTAGGGTCAAAGGTGTCTTTCTTGGTGCCATAAACTGAGAACCAGCTCTTGCTACAATATCTTCAAGAAACTCACCAGACTCCACATAGGGTGGCTTGATATACCTGAATAAAAACCAATGAAACTTGTTTTTACTATTATAATACTATAACTATAATCATCTTGTATAATTGCTGCAACTACTGATAATGCACTAACCCAAGGTTGGTGAAAGAAAGAAGGGCATTTCGACGAGAGCTAACAGGACCCGACCCGACTATTATCTTGAGTTCGGAAGGATCCCGTGAAAACTGAGTGTTTTCTGGATTAAAATATGGATTTACTGAAAAAAATTTCAAATAATCATCATAATTCTAAAAATGACTTTGATCAAAATATAAATTGAACAAAACTAAAATCTTTAAATTTCTCGTGTTGAAACCCATAAACTAAATATATAAAATAATTTTTAAATATCTGTAAAATGATTATCAATTTGTAAAACTATTTTGGAAATACATTTACGAAATTTAGTAAATAAAGAATTAATAAACACAAATTTAACTGTTTGTCATTATATGACCCTTCTCACAATATGCAAATTTGCACGAACTTGCGACCGATACCTAGAAAAATGAATTTCTAAAGAGTTAGCACTAATGCCTAGTAAATGGATATAACTTTTCAAAAACATTTCTAAATAAAACATAACACGTTTCTGGTAACAAAAACTACTTCTCCATGAATCATATAAATTCGTATATGAAATAATAAAACTAAATTCAAATATGATCTCGTAGTAAAACAGTAAACTTTTATATAAATTTTCTAAAATATTTTTAAATAATACGTAACAATTATCATTGATAAAAAGAAACAATTTCAATGATTCATAGATAATTATATCTGAAAATAAAACTAAAAATAAGTCTCATATCATTGTAAAACCGTAAACTTCTAGGTAAATTATCTTTATAACCGTAATAATATAAATATGATAATTTATAATTTTTAAAACTTTTCTGAAAATCTCTTTCTATAAATCAGGTGTTTTGTAAATTCTCATTTTGTACATATAAAATATGAAAATCCATAATCTGTAAATTTTTTAAATATGATTTTAGATTTGTAATCTACACCAAATTAATACCAGAGGAACTCTGCCATATGTGGTAGAGATACTTAACATACACGCAGAGGGTGAGGATAACCTCTGTCATTCAAATGCTAGGTGACTCAATGACTCTCTCTCAAGCCCCAATGATTCATCTGACTTCTGCACTAGCATGTGTTAGGCAACTCTTTCGACCTTACTCATGTGATGTCAATCTAACTGTTAGAAATGAGGGTACACTTTAATGTTCTAAAAACATTTCTATTTCTTTTTCCTTTCTCAAATTTTTTCTAAAAACATTTTTGCAAGTAAAATTCTAAGTATATTTCTAAATATATTTTGTAAAACCTTCCATATCAAACGTTAAGTTTCCAACAAAGATCTCATCCATGCATATACATATCAAATCATAGTTTTTCATCCAATTTATAAGACAAGCTATAAACTTTCATAAATCAATTAATTTATTCATAAACCATAAAACATAATTTACTTTATTAGTTTGTAAAATATACTTTGAAAACTCAATACAAATTATAAAGTTTACAAATCGTCAAATATACTTTAAATTTACCAAAAGACATAATTTCTAATTTCACTAACGATAAGATATACCTTTGAAATCATAAAACATAATCTTAAATCTATAAATTACAAAATATACTTGAAGATTTCAAAAATCAAATAATTAATTCATAAATCATATAACATAGTTTACTTTGTTAGATTGTAAAAACATACTTTGAAAACTATATAACATGACTTATTTTGTTAAATTGTAAAGTATACTTTGAAAACCATATAATCAAAGCTTACTTTGTTAAATTGTAAAAACATACATTAGAAATCCAATACATAATATAAAGTTTTCAAATCATCAAACATACTTTAGAATTACCAAAGATTTAGTTTCTAATTTATAAATCATAAACAATACTTTAAAGTCATAAAACATAATCTTAAATACTTAAACTATAAAGTACAATTCCAGATTCTAAGATAAAATCCATACTTTATAAATCACAATTCATATCTTAAAATTGATAAAAACATAATCTAAATTTTAATACAAACATAATCTACAATTTATGGATTCTAAACATACTTTAAAAATTTCAAAATATATTCTAAAATTCATATCTCATAAGGCATATATACTAAACATAATCCACATTTCTCAAATCATGAAACATAATTCAAAATCTTAAAATATACTTCAAATTCAAAGATCATAAAATATATTTACTTCTTAAAATTTAATAAAAGTTGAAACATAATAAAAATACTTCAACAAATCAAGTTAAGGGAAAACATTCACTCACTAGATTACTTCCAAGCCCTATGGAAATCCTCTTGTACTTGTCTTCTCTTTTGAGCTCATTTCACCTAAAGTAACACCAAGATTTTACTTAGAATCTATAAGAACTAAACTAAGAAAATTGATTCTAACTTGGAACTAATTTCTCACCACAAATCCTTCTCCAAACTTTCTTGATTTTCCTCTCATCTTTTTCTTTCTCCTTCCTTCTTTCTTCTCCCTTTCCTTTGATTTTTCTTTCTTCCTTTGGAGTGTGTTAGGCCATAGAGTGAAAGTATGGGTGGAGTTGTCTTTTGATCACAAAAATCACACACACACACAAACATATATATATATATATATATATACACATTCTCATGCATGGTCATAACTTAACACACCTAGTCACTTTTTCTACCACTCATTTTTTTCATCCAATTAAAATCTAACCAAATGTTCTTTTGCATTTCCAATCTTGCCCTTTCTATAATATTTCATTTCTATTTTTATTCTTTCTAGAGTTTTCTTTCTTTTTCCATTAATTACCCTTCAAAAATCCTATAATTTCTTCTCTTTTGTGGTGAACAATTCTACCCTTCTTACATACTCCTTTTTTATAATTTTACCCCTCTCACATCCTCTTTTTTACATATTTGTTCTTAGATGGGTGTATTTAGAAAAACAATTGGATGTGCTTAGAAAAGAAATTGGGTCATATTAATATAGTTTCTAATTGGGCTCTCTTGAGTTATCTTCTTTTTGAACTTTTTAATTTAAGTTTCTAATTGAACTCCTTATGATTTTATTCGAACCTCATCTAAATATTAATAATATATATATAAATAACCTATTAGATCGGTTCGAATTCGGGGTGTTACAAGGGCCTTAGAATACAATATGGCCGTTGCTTGTTAATATGACCCTATCGAAAAGATTAAACACTTCCTCTGAAAGTTAAGTCAGTGACATAATTGTAGAAGATCATTGAATTCTGCTAATCGCTCTTATGGTGTCCACTAGGTCATATGTAGCTGCTAGATCTGACCCAAAAATTGGTTGATCATAAAGCATGACAGAATATGTTCCTAGTGCTAATTCAGCTGTCGTGAGCTTTTGACAATCAGTATCTGAGATTGCTTCTCCAGTGAGTTTGTTTTCTATGTGTTTCAAGCTTAAAATTTCTAGCACATACCCTGGAAATGGATCTTGTCCTCCACCAGTGCATGAGCAAAAAATTTCCTCATCTGAGGAGTGAAGTTCTCTGGCCTAAGGCCCTGGGTACACTCCCATGCCAAATCTAGTGTCTCTCGAACTGTTAGAAATGGAATGTGTTTGCCAATTACAAGAGAAGTAAGATTGTTAATTTAGAATCTTTAGTTTTGTGAAGTTTCTTATGTTTGTGAAAATCAATTGTGGAACCTTTTTGCTGAGGTAGTGAGAGACTTTTTTTTTTTTTTTTTTGATGAAGTAGTGAGAGACTTGTTAACATCGGATGAACATTAATTATGTAGTTGAGTAATTTTTGCTCGTATTTGGTCTTCTCTCATAGTCTATAGTTGAGTATGAAATTAGATGAACGGTGTATGTTGGAGTACTTATGTTGAAAGTGCTTTTGAGAAAAATGATACTCTATAAAAGCATTTAAACCAGCATTCTAAAAAAACAGCTATTAAGTGTTTGCTTCAAAAAACACATCTTGAATTAGTATCCATTAAGTGTTTTCTTCTGAAAACTCATTTGACCACAGCTCTTAGTAGTATTTTAGTTCGATCCGAGAAAAAGTCTATTTGATTCTCTGATCTTTTATTTTATCTTCAAAAGTGCGTCTGTTCATTTTCAACTGAACACTACAAAATATACACGAAAGTATGTCTGACTATTGAAAAAGTACCTCTAGAAATACCAAAAATGATCTTCAATGAAGTCTAATTAAAGCATCCATATATGTAAACATTGCTCTTACATGTAAGCACAAATTTCATTGCAGATTGCAGGTTGCAGAAGACTTACTTGTTAAGTTGGCCACTGATATATGCAATTAGTCGACTGAGATAAACTTCTGAAGCATATTTGTCATTGTACTTTACTGTTCCTTCCAAGGTTGAGTTCTTACTTTCTTTCGCTCTCCCTGCTAAAACTTCAAGAAGAGTGCTCTTTCCACTCCTTGCAAAAATTTTGATTTATGAATACATGTTTCCACCTTGTGAATATGAAATTCTATTAGTCGATACTAAACATGCACTCTGGGAGTCTTTTTGTACGAATCACTTTTATTGAGAGTGTTTCTTGTAAAAGTACTTCAGCACATTTTTTATAGAGTTATATGGTAAATGCATCTTCAGAACAATCTTTTTTTTTTTTTTTTTTGAAAGACATCTTCAGATCATTCTTTGAATTCTTTGTTCAGTTCTGTGTTGGTTTTTTTTTTTTTTTTTTTAATCAGTGAAATACTGTTAATACGATCCCAATGGTGTCTTTGACTTTGTAAAAGTGCTTGTGGTGATCGTAAAAGTACACCAAAAGCACTACTGACTCTTGACAATCATGCTTCTCACCTGGTGAACCAAGTAGAAGTGTCATTGAACCAGGCATGATGTTGCCATCTACACCCTTAAGAATCTGCAACCATGTTGAATTCTTGCTCCTGGACAAGAGTCTTGAGTGGCCCAACAAACCATCCCACAAGTTTATTACCAAATGTTTCATATTCATTCTCAGAAATCTCGAACTTTCTGGTGTACTTGATCCTAGAAAATCGAACCACCTGCAAAATATGCCGATAGTGTAAGAATCTATTAGCTTAAAGAGCCATCGATAGGTTTGTTAATTCATAGAGAATGTACCCGTCAAAAATTTGTAGATGTAGACAGACATTTGATTTATGTTAAAATCCGAACCTTAAATTTTTAATCATTTGATGATTCAAAATAAGAGTTTTGTTATTTTTATTTTGTTGTTCTACATTAAACAATAGAATATATATATATCCTTCGTACCATGAAACTAACGAATGAGATTTAAAATTCAAAATTTAATCCCTATGAAGTACTAAATATACCCTTGTGTGTGCTAAACTACTTATAGCAATATGGAACACTTAGTCTTCCATGGGTTTGCTTTGCTTATGTTTCACCTCAAAAAAGTATTAAATTAGTCAAGACCTCTGCTTACTAACAATGCAGAATTTGGATATACATATTGACTTTTATCAAAACCTAACTTTATATTTTCAACTATTAAATGCATCCGACGGATGATAATAATGATTAGAAAATTTACTTGTTGAGGAATAGGAGGTGTAATTCTTGCCATATCCCTCAAATAACTAACAAATCCATCCCTCAACAAATAATCTATTGACGTCTGGAATTGATCGACCTGGAGATTCAAAAGCCTAGACTGCAATTGTTATAATAAATTAGAGTAAATGAAAGTTAAGGTTGGTGAAAATATCTAAAAAGCAATTAAAAACAGAGAATGGAGAGGAAGGATAATGCAAAGACAAAGATTTTTATGTGATTTGATAAGTGTGCCTACGTCTACGGGTCACTCTGAATGTATTTTGGTAGAGTGACGATAATACTAGTGTTAACTTGTTTTTTACAACGAAATTCACCCCCATTTATAGAGAAAAGGGGATTACAATTGAGTGTTTCATACGCCAAAAGTTATCATTATTTTAACTACTCTGACTTTGGTCATACTACACTAATTACTACTGCACTAATTATTTTTACATACACATGCCTGCATTAAATGCTCATGTAAAGTATTCACTGCATTAAATGCACAACCGTCAATGCATTAAATGCCTCTTAGGAACTGTAGAGATTGTGTCGGCGTGAAATCAGAAAATCAAGACGATCTGACATTGATTTCTTAAGGCACCACCTGATGCGAGCTCAACGATCTGACTTGTTTACCTTTACGAGCTGAAGATGTACTTTGATAGACTTTGGCATGGACGCGAACTGAGACTGCATTAAAGTGGATTTGATAGAAGCACGAGCTGACGAAGCCAGTGAGCTTGCCACTACGACCCGAGGATTGGGCTTTTTGGGCCCTTCGCCATTGTATTCAACCTTTGGGCCTTCAACAGGCCATTTGTCCATATCGTGAAAATGACTATAACATAATCAAACCCAAAAAGCTCTTCACTCTTCTTGATAGGACCCGACCCGACTACTATCCTGAGTCCGAGAGGATCATGTGAAAACTAAGGTTTTCTGCATAAAATCTGGATTTACTGAAAATCTTTTCAAACAATTATCGTAATTCTGAAAATCATTTTAATTGAAATATAAAGTGAACAAAACAAAAATCTTTAAATTTCTCGTATTGAAACACGTAGACTTAAACATAGAAAATAATTTTTCAAGTATCTGTAAAATAATTATCAATGATTTTCAATCTAAAACTATTTTGGAAATACCCTTACAAAATTGGTTAAATATGAAATTAATAAACACGAATCCAACTATTTGACATCATATGACCTTCCTCGCGATACATAAAAATCTACACGAACCTGCAGCAAATACCTAAGGGAAAAAATTTTAAAGAAAAAGAGTGAGTCTAATGGCCAGTGAATGGATATGAATTTTCAAAAACATTTCTAAATAAATATAACATGTTTAGGTAACAAAAACTACTTCTTAGTGAAACATAAAATTTTGAAATCTAAAATTTTATATCGTCGCAAAACTATAACTTCTATATAAGTTATCTTAATAACTTTAGTACTATAAAAATGAAATCAGAAATCTGTAATGCTTTTCTGAAAACCTCTTTATGTAAATCTGATACTCTATATATTCTTTCTCTATATGTATAAAATATGAAAATCCATAATCGATAAAACTTTTCTTTTTAAAATGATTTTTGGTTTGTACTCTACGTCAATTAGTACCCGGGGAACTTTGTCATACGTGTAAGGATATTTGATATCCACGCAGAGGGCGGGGGATACTCTGTTATACATGGTGGAGATATTCAACACACATGCAAAGAGTGGAGGATGAGGGAAACTCTCCCATACGTGGCAAAGATACTCAACACATACACAGAGAGCGAGAGATAATCTCTGAGGATGGGGGAAACTCTGTTATACGTGGTAGAGATACCCAATAAACACGCAGAGGGCGAGGAATAACCTCTGTCATTCACACACTAGGCGACTCACTAACTCTCTCTTAATCTCCAATGACTCACTTCTTTAACCTCCGCACTAGCATGTGATAAGCGATCTCTGAGTCTTACTCATGTGATGTCACATGACCGTTAGAGGGGAGAGTACGCTTTGGTGGTCTGAAAATATTTTTCCTTTTCTTTCTTTTCTTCAACCCTTTCTAAAAACATTTTCATTTCTCTTTCTTTTCTCAAAACTTTTCTAAAACATTTTCATTTCTCTTCCTTTCTCAAATATTTTCAAAAAAAAAAAAAAATACTTTTGCAATGAAAACTTTTCCAAACACAACCTTTATAAAATTTCTCATACTAAAAATTTGGTTTCCAACAAAATCTTATTCATACACGTAAAATATTTTCCATGCATGGATTTATCAAAACCATAGCTTTTCATGCACTTTATAAAACATGCTCTAGATTTTTATAAATCAACTAATTTATTCACAAACCATAAAACAAAGTTTACTTTATTAGTTTGTAAAGCACACTTTTGAAAACTTAATACAAAATACAAGGTTTACAAATCATAAAACATACTTTAGAATCACCAAAAGTATAGTTTCTAATCATAAGTTTACAAATATAATCTCAACTCATAAATTATAAAATACACTTTAAGATTTCCAAATCAAATAATTTCTTTATAAACCATAAAATATAATTCTCTTTATTAAATCATAAAGCTATCTTTAGAAACCATAAACTCAAGACTTACTTTATTAAATTGTAAAACATACTTGGAAAATCATATGATCAAAACTCACTTTGTTAGACCACAAAATATATGGGGAAATCAAAACATGAATTTACTTTAATTAAATCATAAAACTTACTTTAAAAACTCAACACAAATTGTAAAAATTACAACTCATCAAAATTTCTTTAAGATCATCAAAAGAAATAACTTCTAATTTTCACAAGACATAAGGTATATTTTTAAAATCTCAAAACATAACCTTGATTCCATAAATTACAAAATATACCTTAAGGTTTTGAAATCAACAATTTAATTCATGATACATAAAACATGACTTATTTGTTAAATCATAAAACTAACTTTAAAAACTCAACATAAAATATAAAATTTCCAAATCTTCAAACATAGTTTAGAATCATTAAAATGCATACTTTCTAGTTTTATAAACCATAGGGTATACTGAAGATCATAAAATAAAAATTTTGAATTCATAGTTCCCAAAGTGTACCTCAAGATTTCAAAACCAATTACTTTATTTCAAAAACCGTAAAACATAATTTGCTTTATTAGTTTGTAAACTACTTTTTGAAAACTCAATACAAATCATAAATTCTACAATTCATCAAATATACTTTAAAATCATCAAAAGACATAGTTTCTAATTTATAAATCATAAGGTATACTTAAAAATCATAAAACATACTTTAGAAATTATAAGGTTCAAACTTGTTTTGTTAACTTATAAAATATCATTTGGAAATCCAATACATAGTATAAGGTTCTCAAATCACCAAACATTTTAAAGTCACCAAAAACATGATTTCTAATATAAGGAATACTTTAATTATCACAAACCAAAATCTTAAATATAAAGTGTACTTTTAAATTTCAAAACAAAATCCATACTTTATACTTCACAAATCACCTTTTAAGATTGATAAAACATAATCTAAGGTTTATAAAAACATAATCTAAAATTGATGGATTCTAAACATACTTTAAAAATTTCAAAACATATTCTAGAATTCATACTTCATAAATCAAGAATCATATCATAAAATTGATAAAACATAATATAAAGCTTTTAAATTCTAAACATACTTTAAGATTTCCAAAACATCCTCTTCAAAAATTTCCAATACATATTCTAAAATTCATCCATCATACAACATACATATTAAATAAAATCCATCTTTTTAAATTCATGAAACATACTTCAAATCCTTAAAACATAGTTCAAATTCCTAAATCACAAAACATATATAAATCTCAAAACTAATAAAAGTTAAAACATAACAAAAACACTTTGATAAATCAATTATTAAAGGAAAGTATCCACTTATTAGGTTACTTCCAAGTCTTATGGGAACCTCTTGTACTTGTTTCCTCTTTGGAACCCTTTTCATCTAAAACAACATCAAAACTTACTCAAAATCTATAAGAACTTAAACTAAGAAAATTGATTTTAACCTTAGAACTAGTTTCTCACCAAAATTCCATCTCCAAATTTCCTTGATTTCCTTCTCCTCTCCTTGTTTCTTCTTCCTTCTTGCTTTTCTTCTTGATTTGATTTTTCTTTCTTTCTTGGAGGGGTGTTCGACCAAAGGGATATAAATGGTGGAAATGGTTTTTAATTTCACATAACATCACATATTTATATATTCTCATGCATGGCCCAATTTGTGTATACCTAGCCATCTTTTCCACTACTCATTTTTCCATAAAAAATCTAACCAAATATCTTCTTAAATTTCCAATTTTGCCCTTATCATATCATTATATTTACATTTTTGTTCTTTCTAAAGAAATTGTTTTCATTTCCATCAATTGCCCTCCAAAACTTTTATAATTTCATCAATAACCTTTCTAGAAAATTCTTTTATTTCCATCAGCTGTCCTTCAAAAATTTTATAATCTTTATCATATCCTTTCTCGAATTCTCTTTTCTTTTTTACCTAAATTGCCCTTGGAAAATTCCATAATTCCTTCTCTTTTATGATGGACAATTCTACCTCTCTTACATACTCCCTCTTTACAATTTACCCTTTTCACATCCTTCTTTTTACATGTTTGTCCTTAGGTGGGTGTATTTAGAAACCAAATGCGGTGTGCTTAGAAAAAAAAAATTGGGTCATACTAATTCTAATTAAGCTTACTTGAATAAAATTTTCTTTGGGCCCTTTAATTTATGTTTCTAATTGCACCTCTTGTGATTTTTATTTAAACCCCACCAAAACTTCATTAAGAGTTATATGTGTATATATATAACCTATTAGACTAGTTTGGATTCGGAGTGTTATACTTCTTCCTACTAACTCCACCACCACTTACCATCTCTTCCTGTATCATCTCTATCTCACTCATTTCAAAAGCTTCCTAGCTTCTTCTCTCCGTCCATGCCTCTTCATGTTCTCATACATCCTCATAGCAACTTGCCTTGTCGTCTCCGGTAATGCATTCTCGATTTGCTACTTGAATATTCTTGGTGATGGGCTCTCACTAGAATGTATAGGTACATTTGCATGGTTTTATGCACTTGTAGTTGTTGCATCCTCTTGATCACTAATGTATGTTGATGATGGCTTATGGGAATTAGTTCTTCTTACCTCGAGACCATCCTACTGAATCTTGTGAATAGGATGTCATTTCTGAACAACGTTTGATTCGTTATTCAAATACGATGGTTGTTAATGGAAAAGAGTTACAAAACTTTTAATGCAATACTATTTTAAATAGTAACACAAAATTTAGTTCAAAAATTTTTAAAACATAGAAAGTTGTTAAAATTCTATGCTAACTTATTAAAGTTATTTTCAAATTATGTATCGAACCTTTTTTTATATATATAGTTTGAGATGTATAATTAAGTTCGTAGAGAAGCTCAAAAGATTGAAGCTTCTTGAGACTTAAAAGACAACTATGTGTACATATATGTATATCGTGCATGGTTCGTGAACTTCAGGTGCATTTTTTTAAAAAAATATTAATACACTTTAATTTATTAACTGATCTATTTATTTTTATTTTTATATATTTATTTTGTTGTTAGAAGAAGTAAACTAGAACTCCTTCAACCTTAAAAGTAGGCCCATGAACTGCCACATGGAAGATGGAGGCTTGATGATAACAAAAAGATTAGACAAGTTACATGGGTAATGAGTGTGTGTATATATATCTAAAATATTTTTATAAGCAGGTATATCTAAATTTAAAATGTAAAGATAAACTAATCAAATTCATTCATTATATTTAAATTAAATAGGAAAGAGAATTTGTTTTAGATGAGAGAATGTAATGAATGAATTTGATTAGTTAATCGTTACTTTTTAAAATAAAGGGGTCCTCATTTTTAAAAGCATTGATATATATATATATATATATGCACACATATCAAAGCTTTTATGGTTAGTACTTTAAAATTGTTAAGACCAATTATCTCAATCATTCATTACATTTACATTGAATAAGAGAGGAAAACCTTTTTAGGGGAGAAAATGTGGTGAATGACTAAGATGTCAAAAATATGAGCTTCAAATTATTAATAATAATTAAGTATAGTGTATGAAGATGAAAATATATATTCTCGACCATCGTCATCAAATATATTCAATGATTGAATTTAAATTTGTTGATGAAAAAGAAATAGAGATATATTTATAACAAAATGACTCATTAGGAATGTAACTAAAAAATATTGTATTCTAAGCAATCATACAACTCGGTAAGTATAACAAGAAACCATTTTTATAAACATATTGATACACTAAAAGTTTAAATTTATGAACACATCGATAAAAATATTAATGTACGTAAGAATTATAATATTTATAATATTGTTGTCCAAAAATTTCAAAATTATCAAAGATTTATTAATATCATTACTTACAAATAATTTATATTAATTTTTTTATTATGGGACACTAGTCAAATCTAAAGGACTTTTTCTTGTATTATTAAGTAAAGGGTGAATTCTAAAAAATGCCACAACTTGTGTCTTTACATAATAATAATAATAATAATAGTCATAATAAAGACAACCTAACCTTTCGAAAATACTCGTTTTTCACCTTGCCGTTACATTTTCCATTTAAAAAAGTGATTGACGTTAGTAGATTAAGGGTAAGATGGTAAATGAAACCTTTCATTAAGTATAAGAATAAAAAATTATATATAAATATATATAAGAAATAAAATTAAATTAAGATTAAAAATTTTAAAAATAAAATTTAAATGTGAACAAAAATTAAATAAAATTTAAAAATTTAAATAAAAATTTAATTTATCAATCTCCCACCAAATCAACCAAGCATCATCAATCTCCCATAGAAACCATTATTAATCTCCTACAAAATCAACCAAACATCATCAATGTCCCATAAAATCAACCCAACATCATCAATCTTCCATAAAAATCATTATCAATCTCCCACAAACATCATCACAGAAAACAAAAAATAAATAAGAAAAAAAAATTATGTTCTTCATACTAGTATTCTCCATCTGTGAGGAATAATAATGTTTCTCAACAAACATAAAAACCAACCAATTAAAAAAGGAAAAAAAAAAAAAACTACAAACTCATTTGGGTTCGTTGGAACCAAATTCCATTTGGGTTGTTGCAACCCAGTTGGAAGAAGAAGAAGAGGAATAAAAAAAAAAAAAATGCCTTCGATCATCCTCTATCGTCTACTCGCTCCACAACTCGAAAAGGCCTTCTCTTTCGTCGTCGACGTAGTCGCTCCAGGCAAAGTTACTGGATTCGAACCTAGATTGGGCTATTGGTTGAAGATGAAATTGGGGTTGAGTGAGAAGAGAGAGTGTGCAAAGAAAGAGAATGTGAAAGGGATTAATCGAGAATAATTTTTTTATTAAAATTTTTTTTTTTTAATCCTCATCGTCTTTCTGGTAAACAAATTTTTTTTTTATAGAATTGTTTTGTTTTATTTTGTTTTATTTTTTTAAAAAATTAATCTCCACTGCCCATCTTAAGATAGACATCAGAGATTTGGTGAACAAATTATTTATTTATATTTTAATTTTTGTTATTTTTTATTTTTTTCAAATTAATCTCTACTGTCTATCTTAAAATGGACGATGATGATGAAAATCTAATGAAAAAAAAAATTCATTTAATTTTAATTAAGTTTAAACCAAGGAAAAATAAGTAATTTAGTGATTAGAGTCAACTTTCTTATGGAAAGTGTAACGGTAAGGTCGAAAACAGGTAATTTCGAAAAGTTGAGGTGTGTTTTTGTTTGGTAAAAGTTGAGAGGTTTTTTAGAATTCACCCTTAAGTAAAAGATCTTACACTAATTAAAAAAATATTATATTATATTATAATTTATAAATCACAACTTTGTACTTTATAACTATTGGATGTAATTTGGTCTTTGTCATTATATGGATGTAGCTAGTTTAATGACCTAATCAAAGAAAAACAAAATGAAACGATTAGGTTAATTTAAGTATCTAAGTAACCCCCTTGAAAGAATGAAGTCTTTTATGCTTCACTTCTTTGATTTTGCCAGAAGGTCTGAATCTGTCACCTAGTGCCTATTGATTTTGATATAACCAATATTGTGAATTTGTATTATCACAAAATTCATTACATGAAAATGATAATAAACTGCGCAAAACGGGGTTGATGTAGTGGTAAAATGTTGCTCCCACCCCTGCATTGATACCAAGGTGATGGGTTAAAACTAATATATGGGTTTCTCTTCGCCACACGATCGATGTGGGTTGCTCCCTCCTTTCTTGGGAGCTGATTCTTGAGTTGCTCCTTAGAGTCATATTTATGTCGGTCTTAGCTGTCTCTTGGGTTAAGTATCGATAATGAGAAAAAAAAATTATTTATATAAGTCTATTAATTTTTTTGTCCCATAAAACTTCTTGTTTTAATACAAATTACATGCCATATTGATTTTAAGAAAATCATGGATACTGAGAAGAAAAGGATTAATATATTATATTAAAAAAAAAGTTTAATAATTCATAGACATTAATTAATTAGTTTTGTGGCCAGCTTGTATAGTTCAGTGGTGACCTAGTCTTGTGCAATGCAATATTAACTAAACTTAATGCAGAGTCGGTAAGGTATACTAAGGCTTCGTTTGGTACAGCTTCTCCAAATAGATCTTTTAGAAGTAGATCTTTTGGTAATAGATCTTTTGAAAATAGATCTTTTGGAAAAAAGTTATTGGTTGTTTGGTTATCAATTAAAAAAGTTCTTTTAAATTGTAAAGTGTTTGGTTAAATTATTTTTAAAGCACTTTTAGATTATTAATTTACCAAAAAATGTATAAGAGAAAGGAGTAATATATTCATTCTAGAAATGTAATTACTTCAACCTTAACCATAAAAAATTAATCAATTAAACAATTAATAATAATTTGATGTAAATATATTTTCAAAACATAGATTTTCAATAAAATAAATGTAAAATTATTTTATTTCTCTATTTTTTATTTTCAAAAGAGAAGTGTTTATTTATATTTGTTAATAAGGTTTTAGATCTTCAATTTTATTTGATCTAAGTAGATTTTCATTAAAATTTCATCAATTGCAATTTTATATTGTAATTGCACTGCAATTGCAATGTATATATATATACACTATAATTGCAGTATATATATATATATATTGCATTGCATATATATATTGCACTAATTGCAGTATATATATACTGCACTGTATATATATATATATATATCTATACTGCACTGCATATATATATACTGCACTAACATATATATATACTGCACTGCAATATATATATATTGCACTAACATATATATATATATATATATATATACTGCAGTATATATATATACTGCACTGCAAAATATATACACTGCAATTGCAGTATATATATACACACTGCAATTGCAGTATATATATAACAGTATAATATTCATGATAATAAGATAAAAAAATTGCAATATCAACTAAAACCAATTGAAAAAAAAAAAAAAAAAAAAAAAAAGAACACAAAATATAAAAAACTTATTGGTTAGAGAAGTCTCAGAAGTTTTGATGAAATAAAAAGTGAATGAAAGTGGAGGCTATGTGTTTATATTTATAATGAAAGTGTAATAGGGTTATAAGGGTTTAAAGAAATTAACAAAATAAAATAGGAATATATTAGACATTTTAATATTTAAAAAAAAAAACTGAAAAATGTCTATTTGGAGAAGCTCAAATTTTGAGCTTCTCCAAATAGACCTTTTTCAGTTTTTTTAATTCCCCAAAAGCTCTACTAGAATGTCAACCAAACGACACAAAAAAAATCAAGTTGAGCTTTTGGCATTAAAAAATTATTTTTTGCCAGTTGATAAGTTGTATCAAACGTACACTAAATCTTGTACAACTTGCTTCTACATAGTCTAAGCTCCCTATAAACAAAATGAAATTGACTCAATAGTATACATAAATATCCCACCACAAAACTAATTAAGTCACCAATATTGAAGTGAATTTGTTGGCACATACCCTCCTAACTTACGTAGTTATGCAAATTCTTCATCTATTTTAATAGTAGATGTTCAAGTTTCAGCCTACGCATTTTACAAACGTATTGGATGATTTGGCATTTTATTGTGAGAATAGATGTTTTAATGTAATAGGAATAGAGATAGTTGTGTAATCAGCAATTAAACTGAACAGGTTCTGATAGACTTTCGATCTATTAGTGTCAACTTTAAAAGAAAATGAGGTGAATTTGATAGATTTATAAGGGTAAAAACTAGTTATTAAATCTTAAAAAATTTCTTTTTACTGAAGATATGTTTTGAATTGAAAAGTGTTGTAGTAAAAATTATATAGGTTTGCATGCTTGGAAAAAGTTTAGTTGTGTACGTGAATGGACCAAATTGATTGATCCCTCTGCTTTCCCTACAATTATTGGGTTCTGAATGACATAACTAATCATTATCATATTAATTAAGGATTGTGTTAGGGGAATATTGAATGTTATATTGCTATATATATATATATATATATATATATAAGCACAAGTTAAGAGGACCCATTAATTAAATTTTTAATTTCAAGTTTGATTATTTTTAACATTAAAATTCAATTAATTCTATCAAAAGAAAATTTCATTTAGTTTAGATTTAATAGGCCTAATAGAATAAGCACAGAGTGACATCTCCTATTACATGTACGAGGACCCATTAATTAAATTTTTAACTTCAAGTTTGGTCATTTTTAACGTTAAAATTCAATTAATTCTATCAAAAGAAAATTTCATTTAGTTTAGATTTAATAGGCCTAATAGAATAAGCACAGAGTGACATCTCCTATTACATGTACTATAAGTTAACCCTAACACTCTTCATGGCATGATACATAGCTACTTGATAACTTTCTCAATTGTTCATGTATAAGGAAGTGGTTTGAATTAGAAACCACAATCCCACAGTTGGAAAGACATAGTAATGTAATTGTCTTTATAAGAGCTCAATATATAGCAAAAAGTCTAGTGGTGCAGTGCCAACAACAACACCCTACCCCCCCAAAAAAAAAGGAAATGTAGATGATTTTCCCACTAAATGTAGGTAGATTCCTCTTGACTATTGAGAGCAGCATTCTAGACTACACAATAAAATCTTATTTCAAATTAGGTTTCAATAGTTGTCTGATCTAATATCAAGAATTTAAAAAAATAAATAAATAAAGAGCTCAGTAGTGCTGCATTGTTTGAGTGAGGCCCATTAGAAAGAGCCCAAATACATATATATGTTGCGGTTTATTGGTCATTACAAAGAATTTTGCATCTTGCATGAGTAATCATGTCTGTAAAAGACCTTGATCCATCAGAGCAATATTTAAAAGCTTTTGAATTACGATTTTTTGAGTTAAAATTTAATGTAATATTGTGAAATCATTCTAGTGTTTATCTTAATACTCCTTTCAAGCACTTCCATGCCAAGTATTACAACAAATACTAGTTTGTTAGATATTGGTGCATACCCTCTCATACAAGCCTAGGACTCAAATCTACTTCTAACATGAGATTGTAAAAAATGGTTTATTCTACTTTAACATGAGTTGTTTGGCCCAACTCTCAACTGTATTTGAACTAAGACATTAAGTGCCTCATATCTGACTTTTAAAAGTTCTCTTTAAAACCAACCACCGACCAGTTGAGAAGTACTTGTCATTGATAATTCAATGAAGAAAGAGTGTAAGTACTTTTAAGAGGACGTTTGATGAAAATGTAAACGTCAACTGTTGTGATCAGCCATGCAACTTCACATTCAAAGAAAGGTACTCTGTAACTAACATAAACTAGGTTCCTGATAAATTCCGGAGCCATACATGTTTCATTTTTGCTCGGATTGAGTTCATATCAGTACCTGAAAAACACACAGCTAAAATAACTGGCTTTTAGTACTCTTCTATGACTAATTAACAAGAACTGGAATTGAAACAAAGGAAGGTCGTAATTGCCATGGACTTATTCATCCCATTCTACAACTAATCAGGGCATCTCTTTTGTTTTTTTCAACCGACACTGAATACATTAAAGGTTCCTTAAACGGATCCAAATATTTACGCACATAATCAGAAGATAATTGAACACACAAGATTGTAAAATGTACTTTGTGAGAATCGAACTGCAACACCTTACAAACAGAGAAGTATACAACATGTGTCGAGAGGTGATGATATGTGCATGGCATCTTATCTTTTGATGGTTAACACATGCTGCTTCTGCTTTTAGATTGTGAGCTTTCAAAGAAGAATGAAACATTCTTGATAAGCAAGAAATGAAATCTCCTACATTAGTTTAGTTTTGAAGGTAAAATAAGAGAAAATCCAGACAAAAGTAAACAGAAGTTTTATTCACATATGAACAAGGAAGATTGCCAGAACTGAGTCCAAAAGCACCTGAAATCACATCAAAGAAGATACAAGAAGAGATGCACAGGTGCTAAGAAAATGTTTTTCCATTCACAAACTTTAACCTCTTTTTTATTCAAGCATCTCGATAACAACATGCATCCTTCGCAAACATGGCCAATAAGCTCCAGGATGTAAACAAGTGTGAATGACACAAGTTTCACTAGTATAAAGTAGCAATAACCTCCAACAAGGAAGCTGCAAAGTGCATTTGGGTCTCCTCGTCTATGGTCAAGAAGAGAGGCACATGAACAAAGAGCGATTTAGTCCCGTTCTGCTCTGCAAAGCGAAGGGAATGATAGTAAACGTAATTGCATACGAATCGGCCGGCATCATCCGAGGAAGTCACCTCGTAACCCTTCTTAACCAAGGACTTTGTGATATCTTCAACGGGAAAAGAAGTCTGCAAGAAGTAATAGAGTATCATACACAAGACAAAATCATGACCATGTTATGAGAAATAAAAACAATTCGCCAAGGCAAAATCCAGCTCATTAGAACAGAAGTTCAAAATCTATGAACTGACATTGATCTAGACTTCAACACAGTTAAACATTACAAGTAAAAAAGTGAGATCGTTTATGTATAATGCAAGATTACAAATGCTAGAGCATTATATCATTTCAGCAGCTGATAAAGCATATGTTCAGGAAATTATGAAAGTAGCAAGCAGTTTCTCTTTGACTACCAATAAATAACAATTTGACGTTAAAAAACAAAAAAAGAACCTATAAGATGAGCAAGAGAATTACAAAAAAAATTGTCCAAATATGCACTAGAATTGGTGTGATTTAGGATCCTAACGCAATCTGAGCCTTTTCTAAATAACAACAATCTGTACGTCAAACAGGTATGTTTAGCACACTAAATTATTCACATTAGCGAAGAATGTTAACTCCACAAGAACATGCAGGAACACATAAAAACTAATAAGATAATCAGAAAATCCTTTCTACCTTTCGGACTCTTGATATCTCACCATCTGCAGGAATAATCGGTACTCTCTGCAGAAGATAAACTAAGTTCCATTAGAGGAAGTATCAAAAAGGTTGAGAAAAAGAAGGGAAAAAAATGCAATAGCACCAGTGACATAATTTGGGACACATCGAACCTGAGGTTTCCATCCCATCTCATCTGGACATCGAAAAGTAGCTTCATTAACAGCTTGTTGCTCGATAGCAAATCTTATCGCACCACTATTAACACCAAAGTGAAGCTGCACATACATTGTTATATAGGCTAAGAAATACAATTACACAGACGTCGAAAGGAAACAAGCTCAATCGCAACTCAGACATGGTCTTGTCAATTTGTGTCTAGTATCAATAATATCATTTGCATAGGCAAAATCTCTCAAAATAATATAAGCATCTAAATCTACAGTACAAATACCAAAGTCACAGCTCATGGATGTGATCTGCATTCTGAAGTTACATCGAGAAATTTATTGGTGACAAGTGGAACTGCACAGTCGAAGGAGAAGAAAACAGTCTCTTACTTGATTCCTGTACTTAGAAGGTAATAATACAAGGTTCAATGGATAAGATATGATGGACACCGATTAAAAGGTCAACTGAGGGTTATGAATCTTTAAGCTTCTATTTAATGGCATATAACCACAGTTGCAACATTATGTTGCAAAGCCAATTGAAGACCTGCAATTAATGTTCGTATATATGCTAGCAGAACTATCTATACAAAGAAGAAAATCCAAAGATAAATACATAATCTCAGATGCAGAATTCCGAAAAATAATGAAAGGAAACAAGAGGGCAACTCACTCACCCAAATAATCCTTCTAGAATTTGAAGATTCCGAATCCTTGTCACTTATGGCAGATTGCAACGTCTTGTAAAGAGGAGCAAGTGCGCCTTGTCCTGCAGTCTCAAGAACCGTGCAACTCCCCAGAATTAAGCCTTTCGGCATACCCTTTTTCTTCATATACTCTTTTAAATTACTGACAATTGTCTCGGTTGGATTCTCCGAAACTCCATGGAATTTCTTAAACCCCGTCACATGGATTGTTACTGCCGGTGGCCCTTCGGACCCCATTAGCTTGCTATTGAGAAGAAAATCACAAAACTGTAGTTATAGCATGAAAAAATCGAAACTAATCCCTAAACGCCTGCATTAACAACATAGAACAAATTCATCAGTCCTATGACCAAGACCTCAACAGCAAGAACTACACTACTCGGCTTTTAGAAGCATATAATCCGCAATAAGATCATATTAACACCCGCCAAAATCTATTTGTCACTAACACATAACACTTCCCAAGTACCGAAATTTCACTTTCTAGCATTACGATGCGTTACATTCAACATAATTCTAACACAATCAAACCCATAGTGAAACAAACAAACATACACACATGATGATACATTGAAGCCACAAATTTGGTTAGTGAAACCAAAAGTGAAGTAGCATATTCAACTCAAACAATCAACCTCAGAAAGTTGTCATCTTTTTCATAAAAAGCCTACGAATTCCCTGAAAAATCCTACCTTTCAAGAGATCAATTATAAGTAACATCAAAAGTGACAACTATAACTGCCCAAGCGACATATAAACATGTTAAAAACCATCAAACAAGCTGATCAACAATAAAAGATAACAAATTTAAAAGCAACAACAACAACCACAACAACCACCCACTTCCTAGAGTCATCCAATCATTAATACAAGCATGATGATCTGATCCACAATCAACAGCATACAATACACACAAACAAAACAAACAACTCCAGTTAATCAAAAGATTAACAAATATAATCAAACCCCACCTCCATATAAATCAAGATAAATATATATAACTGATCAAAAACCACGATAAGCAAATAGAACAAAACCCCAGATGGAAAAAAGAAAAATCTACCTTACAAAAACAAAACTATGAAAAAGAGAACTTGAAACTAGTATTGTTATCTATCCTCCTCACCTGTTAAATCATCAACAAAAGAGAAACAAAGAAAGAAAACCCCAACAAAATAATAATAACAATAATAAAGGTAATGACCCAACCACCAGTCTTATCTGAGACTAAACCGATAAAGATTCCTATCACATTAACAGAGAGATGGATAAAAAAATTGTGAAAATAAAAAACGTGGTAGTGGAGGAAGTCACTTTCAAAGATCCCAAAAATGTAATGTAAATAATAATTATTATCATGGTAATAACTCAAATGGTATTTCAAAAAGAAAAATAATAATAATAATAATAACTTTTGTGGCATGCTTTGGAATTCGAATTTTGCCAACCTATTTATCAGTTTATGTAATATGTATATTTTTAATAATATGAATGAAATTTTTCATAACGTAAGATGGTTCTAAAAGTATGCAATTTATTACGTTAAAATTATATTGAGTTGTTCATTTTAAGCAAAGAAAAAGGATATATTAAGTTGTCGAAAATTTGGTTTTAAACTTATACTCAAATGTATAAATTATTAATATTATATTAATGGATTTTTTTGAAACCTTCAAAAATTTTAAAAATATATATATGTATGTAAAATTCTAATAAAAAATTAAAAAATGTTAATTTTTAGAAAAATTAATTTGGTATTCTCATTTTAATCATCTCATTTTTATCGAAAATAATGTTAATCATTTATGTAGCATATTATTTAATATAAATGTGTTCGATAAAAATTGTAGATAGCCTAAATTATTCATGATACTAATATCAATGTAAGCTTCTAATCATTTAAAAACAATTTTTTTAACAATTATTTAAAAACAATTTACACATTACTGAATACTGACACAAGTGATTGTTGTTACATAACATTATGACATGTGTAGTACATACATTCATGATGAACTTTTTTTGAGTTTCCAACTTTGTAATTTGTGAGTTGTGTTGCGTTGTGTTGTGTTGTGTGCGTCTTGTATATCTTGGGAGGTGTTGTTGAGTAGTCAAGCGTTGAGTTGGGTTGTTTATCCAATGGTTTGTTGTCTTTTTATATGTAGGATGACCAGAAAAAGATTCCTTATTTATTATATGAGGTTTGTTTGGGATCACGGGCGGTTCTGTTATGTTGGTAACTTGCTATAGATATCAACGCTAGTGTATCAATTTACTTATCTTAGTTATCAATTTTTTTTTTATATGAGAGTCGAGTTGGATATGAACGTATAATGTGTTTTTCACCATCAATTCTAAGAACTTAAGGTAATAAAAATAGAAAATATTTTAATTATAATATTTAAAATTTAAAATTATGATACATTAATACACTCTCTCACGTATAATATGATATTTTATAATATTTAAGCCTTAAAATTATGATACAATAATACATCTTCTCACATATAAAGTGGACAGATAACAGATAATAGACATACGTTAAATATTTTTTACTATCTAATATGTGCAATATATAAGAATTTCAGAAAAGTTGAGAGAAAGTTTGAACTAGGGACCTCTAGCCTCTGTTCTTCGATACTATATTAGTTATCACTAATTCAAAAGTTTAAACTGATAAAAATATATATATATTAAGAGTGAAAGTTATGACATATTAACATATAAAATGAATTTAGCAAGTAAGTTCGTGTGATTAATTAAATAAATAACATTTAGTAGAATATGAATACAAACGGATTACGAAGAAAAGAAATATGAAAGGGGTTTACTAGAGTGTCAATTATGAGTTCAATCATAATAAATAAATATTTTTTATGTTAGATATGTAAGATAAGTCGGTCACAATAAATACAATTAACACGATTTTTGTATAATAAGATGTTAGGCACACGAGTATTATTATTGTTTATTTATAACGTGGGTCTAATGATGTGTAATTATGAAGTTTGACTGTTTTACTGATTCAATGAGTATTCATCAATAACAATCCTAGAATATTTATTAATATTCACTCTTATAATCAATTCAAATATTGTTAATAATGGATAACCTTACTCAATCAGTAAGTTAGTAAACCTATAATTATAAAGTGTAGAATAGTTGTTTTCCCTCTACCATAAAAATAATTAATAACTAGTAAGTACAATTAAGGAAGAATGAGTCATGCGGTGTCCAAGGACTGTGATGGACTATGACTTTAAAAAGTGGGCAAAACATTGATTGGGACTAAAAGTGATTGTGCCCTCCTAATACAATCCGTTTTACAAGTCATATTTATACAAACACAATATTAGTAAGACCTGAAGGTTAATTTAGGGTTTGACATAGCTATCAAAAGCTAATTTTTAGCTTTTGAAAAATAAGAAGTAGCTCATAAAAGTATTTGTGGGGCTTTCAAAAATACTTTCTAACTTTTGAAAGTTCTTTTCGTAGAAATTAAGTTTATTAGCTTCTTTAAGAAAAACTTCCTACAAAATGAGGAAAGCTATTTTGTCGTTTTAATGAATTTTTCATATTGACAATTATTATTTTCGCTATCAATAATAAATAAAAAATTTAACAGCTTTTTTGAAATACATCATTCAAACAGCAATAAAAAAATTTTAACTTTTATTTCTCTTATTCTATTGACAAAAACTAAAAGTAAAGCCTATCTCAAACAATATCTTAGTGATTATCGATAAGAGCCACGACTTCTTTTCCTAAAAGAATATATATATATATATATTAAAATTTATAAATATATACTATTCAATATATATATATATTAAAGTTTATAAATTTTATACAACTTTTACTTGGATCTCTTTATATATAGATTTTTTAAGCTCCGCACATACATAGATCACATAATATTTACATTTTAAAACTTAGTTCAACTAGAGAATGATAAAAATTTATTCTTTCAAGTTACTTTCTATGTATATGATAAATTAAAGTTTGTGACGTAATTGAAAGAGAAATTTTAAAGAAAATAGTAGAATGAGAATAATGAAAATCAATGTAGAAATACAAACAAGAGATCATTGAATAATTGAACAATTCATTTGAGAGAAAAGTATAAACTTATTCATCTTTTTGGCCAGAAGCCTTTACTATTTAAAAGTATAAAACTTCTTATATTATATGAGAGTTTCAATCCAATCTTTATTTGACAATTAAGTTGCCATAAGGCACCTTGCATGAGATCATAAAATTTGACGTATATGTAAAGTGGTGGTAGCCACTTGTTTCATAACAGTTTGGTGCTTGGACTCATTCAATTTATTTATTATATCTCTTGATCTTATATAGTCTATTTTTGGGATAAGTGATAATGACAAGTTGTTAAATGTCAATATTAGATGTCAAGTGGGACCATGCAATTATGGAAAAGTATTTCTTTTTTATCATTACAGCCATATACCACATGGAGGTGTGACACTATAAAATTTCTTCCATTTTTATAAAAGTTAGGACATTGTTTTGTAATTATTATATAAAGGTTAATGGAGATGAGTGTTATTCTTTGACTAACGTTAGCCTACCTTTGATTACTAGAGGTAGCCACTACCAGAATTTATATCTTAATTGAATGGGAGATTGAAGTGAATTCTTCTTTTGGCATCAAAACTCAAAAGTTAGCTCCTTCATTGATTAGTTGGAAATGATAATTTTTCAGACCAAGAATAAACTTTTTTTTTTTTGTGATCATGGGCCCAAGAACAAATTTTATTTATCATTTTATATTTATAAGAAAAAAATCATCAAATAAATAAATAAAAAACCGTTAAAATCTATCTCATCTATTTTTCTTAAAGCTGACATCAAACATGTCAATCTATTAAAATAAATCATTATTTACACAATCCAAGTATATATTTCATAAGCGGGAGATAATAATTCTCATAATAAAAAACTGTTCACGCAAGCTTGTAAATTACATTTGACAAGAATCGAACTCCCATCACTTTGACGAATGGAGAGGTACATAATTATCTATTTTAAAAGATGATTTACGTAGAATCTATTTCTAATTGTGCCTGACAAGTATGACTTATTTTCACTCATATCTAACTCAAGTGAAACTAAGTAGTGAAATAGATTTTTGGTTTTTGTCTTTTGTTTTTGTTTGTTTTTTTTTTTTTTTTAACTTAGTGAAATAGATTTTTCAAAGAAGAAATTAAGAGCATTTCTGACTAATTGTTGGGCAAAGTTAGAATTAAAAGTAGGCACAATTTTTAGGCCTTTTCTTTTTACTAATTTCTCAACTTAAATCAACATCATATATTTATGGTCACTATCAAAGTCTTTTTCTCTTCTTTCCCCTTTTCAATTCTTATGTAATTTAAACATATCAAATATAATCACAATTTTCTAAAACGTAACTCAAGCGTCATTTTTAGAACACATTTCCTTTAAAACCTTTTGAAAAATCCATTTTAAAACTTTCAACTACTAAATTTAAATGCCGTTCTATCTAATTAATATCTAACAAACCTTATCTCAACTTCAAAAATTCACAACAATAATTAATTAGTATGGGTTCGAGTCTGTTTGGCTAAGTTCAAATCGATTTGATTTGCACGCGTTCATATATTATTTAGGATGTGTCATAATAGTATTGGGCCAGGTCCGGGCCATGAGGTTGCATGGACGTGAAGCGGATGCCATCTCGATTACAACAAGACTTGGATACACTGCAACGTGTCAATCACATCTCATGACAACCTCGGCCTCTCCTAGCCGTTGATCTTGCATACCCGACAAAAATTCTAACAACCCCTTACAACATTCACAACCATCTTTGATGTTTCCTCTGATTGAAAGTTGAAACTTTTAAAGTGAAAACAGTTAAAGGCAAGCATGTCAGTGACGTTTTCACATTTCTCTAGTGGCAGTGGACTGTCTCTCACTGCTCGTAGCTTCCCGGTTAGTTTTGTTTTGTATACTTCTTGTTGTTGGGGGTGGTTTTTTGTTATCAGCTTTAGACTTTGCTAACTGAAATGGGTTTGTTTGGTTTCTTGGAAAATGGTAGGAAAGTAGAAGAAGGTTATGATTTTTATTTTATGAAGAGTTCTAGACCTTGTGAAATGAAGTGGGTTTTTTGGTTTCTTGGAAGTGATTGGAAAGTAGAAGAAAGTTATGATTTTTAGTTATGAGATTTATGTTATCAGTTCTAGGCCTTGTGAAATGAAGTGGGTTGTTTGGTTTCTTGGAAAATGGTAGGAAAGTGAAGGAAAGTTGAGATTTTTAGTTTATGATTAGTTTTGGATTAAATGAAGTGGGTTGTTTGGTTTCTTGGAAAATGGTAGGAAAGTGGAGGAAAGTTGAGATTTTTAGTTTATGATCAGTTTGGACTTTGTGAAATGAATTAAGTTATTTGGTCTCTTGGAAAATGGTAGGAAAGTGGAGGAAAGTTGATATTTTAAGTTTATGATCAGTTTTGGACTTTATGAAATGAAGTAAGTTGTCTGGTTTCTTGGAAAATGGTCGGAAAGTGGAGGAAAGTTGAGAGTTTTAGTTTATGATCAATTTTGGACTTTGTGAAATGAGGTGTGTTGTTTGGTTAGTTGGAAAATGGTAGCAAAGTGAAGGAAAGTTGAGATTTTAGTTTTGGATAAGTTCTAAACTTTGTGAAATGAAGTGGGTTGTTTGGATTGTTGGAAAATGGTAGAAAATGGAAGAAAATTATGATTTCTAGTTTATGATCAGTTCTAGACTTTGTGAAATGAAATGGCCTTGGAAAATGGTAGGAAAGTGGAGGAGAGTTAAGATTTTTAGTTTATTATCAGTTCTAGACTTTGTTAAATGAAGTGGACTGTTTGGTTTGTTGGAAAATGGTAGGGGAGTGAAAGAAATTCAAGGTGCTTAGTATACAAATTTTATTATATTTGATTGTTATCGACACTTTTATTTAATGCCATTCTGATATTGATATTGTAATGACTTAAGGAAGGGAATGTTGATTTGGATGGATATTTTGAGAACTTAAATTTATAGATATATCAGATGGAAATATCAAAAACATTGTCACAATGCCAACATTTCAATGATAGTTTTGATATTGACAACGCAAAATTCCGAAAATGTTGGGATATCATGGATGAATGGATCTTAATTTCTTTCTAATGACTAGATTGTAAGAGGTAATGGAAGAATGTTGCAACGAATTTCTAGTTGATGGAGAAACTATTAGCTGCCTATATAAGATTACTATAAATTATAGGGTGAGAGTTTCATTATTGATACTGTATGAGAAAATTGAGTAAGTAGCTATACCTTTATTAAGGCTTTCGGTTCTGCAATCTTAGGCGCAGGCATATGTACAAATGGGACAAATATACAATTTTTAGTGGAAGAAAGTTTTGTAGAGTGATTGATTGTCATATACTTGTTATGCCATCTTATATGAGTGCCCTAAGTATTATATACATGTGATTTTCTGGTTTCGTTGTATGTAGGTAGCAGTGAACAACATTTACACTCTGCCAAATGGACGTTTTGTACTCTACGGAGGAGCTGTGAGTGTTTGCCAAAGGTTTTGTGGCTTGAGGTTATGGTTGGCTGAGAGCCTAAACCTTAAGCATTGGAATCGAAAACGCAGACCAGTAGATGAGTTGAAGATTATAAAGAATCAGGATAAAGATGGGTTAAGTAATCATTTAGAAACAAGTTTATCAAATGAAGGACAGGATTTGGAAGGAGTTTCAACCAGATATGCATCTAATTGTTAGTATTTACAATGTTTTGTTGAGTGTTAAGAGTGATTCTTGTTATACATTTTGTAATACTTTCAACTTCGGGACTTTGATTTGAAACTAATGAGGCTTATAATTGTGAAATCAACAGATTCCATCGAAGAAACAAGAAGCACAACTTCACATACACAAACACATCCCTTGAATTTTCCTATTGAGGGTGGTAGAGCCCCCTCACTTTGTATTACTGTTATAGGAGCTACCGGTGAGCTAGCACGAAGGAAGATTTTTCCAGCGTTATTTGCTCTGTATTATAGTGGCTTTCTTCCTGAGGTAGGACTACTCCAATTTTTCGCTTAGTAGGCTTTTCAATATCTTGCCTAGCATTGTTTTTGCTAGAGTCTGTCTATCATTCTTCTTCAACTATGTTGTTTTTTAAATGATCATACTAATTGTGTGGTTATTGGCTTCTCTCCTTATTCAACATGCTTACCACAACATAGAAACAAACTAGATACCTCAATAAGTTAAACGGAAACTGTAGGTTTTTCAAGCATTTGATTAGCATTTCCGGACATATTAATGAATTTTTGCTTTTCTCGCTTTGACCATTCCCATGGCTGCAGAATGTTGCAATCTTTGGTTATTCGAGAAAGGATTTGACCGATGAAGACCTGCGATCCATTATAGCTTCAACTTTGACTTGTCGCATTGATCATCAGTATGCTTCTTCTATCACCGTACTAATTCTTTTTCTGCTGTTACATTTTTGCTTCAAATCCTCGAGTTCTTGAAACTAACTCTCCTAAAATCCTCGAAAAAAATGCTCACACTTGGCTGGAAGCTGCCTGCTTAATTATTATATATGTATAACAGGTCTACAGAGATAGTGTGTGTGGGGGTGTTTTTAGTTAGAATTCTGCCAAAGAGTTGGTGGGAGGTAGGAAGGTAGTTTTGTCAACTTATTGGAATTATTAACACTTCATAACTGGGATAACTCTGTAACCGTAAGAAACATAACATAACTTATGGCTAGAGGTTTTGCTCTAACTTAGCCTCAAAATCAGTTTGTTATGCTGAAATAGTTGTAACCAATGTAATGCTCATGATAAGTTCTTTAACTTCTTTTCATTGTCGGAAATGTAACATGTTTATTTACTTCATTGGTTATAAACTTCTACCGGTGAAATCTTATATGTTTAAGAGGTTTTGCTCCAACTTAGCTTAAAAATAAATGTGTTAAGCGGAAAGAGTTGTAACCAATGTAATGCTCATGATAAGTTCTTTAACTTATTTTCATTGTCAGAAATAAGAATATCTTGCTCACATTAGGGTAGGGAATACAACTGGAAGGGGGGAAAAAAAAGGAGACGTATTTGCATTATTGCATATATCTTATCAGTGTTAGTCATAGACAGAAGTTGAGTACTACATTATTCATTATAATTTCAACACTTTTTTCAGAGAAAACTGTGGGGACAAAATGGATGCCTTTCTTAGTAGAACATACTACCTTAATGGAGGCTATGACAACAGAGAAGGGATGATCAAGCTTAATGCTCTGATGGAGCATATTGAGGTATGGTTAAAATAAATCACATTATTTTACTAAATACATAAGTCTATGAGATAATGAAATGAAAAAAAAAAAAAAAAGAATTGGACAATGATGTTAATTTGTAATAATTATAGAGATTAAAATTGCATGCTATTTATGAAATTTTTATACTTCTAATATTGAAGTTATGCAATTTTTACTAACCTATGTTTATTATTTTGGTTTTAGTTTCTAATTCATGGTTTAAAACATTGGTTTAAAATGTTGACTATTATTCTCTCAGTTTTTATTTTTGCATGTTCATTGATTTAATAAAAGAATATAAAATTTTTCATAATTGTGATAGTTAACAAAGAGTAAAAATTGGTATGATCTACAAGTAGTGTGCACCACTTGGTCTAGCACATACTTCACATGCAAAGCAAGCACTTGGTCTATACACAACTAGTTTTACAAAAGAAATCCTATTTTGAACATGTGAGCTCTTATGTTATTTTCCAATATTCAAGATGGATGCTTTTGATTATTGATTGTGTAGCAGCTTACCTACCTCAGGCGGGTTCTAAAGCGAACAGGATATTTTACCTAGCTGTGCCTCAAGAAGCACTCCTAGATGTCGCATCCTCTCTTGCTGATAATGTGCAAACCAGGAAGGGTTGGAATCGTATAATAATTGAGAAACCTTTTGGGTTCGATGCACTTTCATCTCATAAGTTGACAAAGTCCCTTCTTTCTAAATTCGATGAGCATAAACTATACAGGTGATTATGCACATTATTTATACGACATTTACATCCATTTATATGTGTGAATAAATTATAATGTAGCTCTTTCATTTCTTATGATTTTGACAGGATAGATCATCTTTTAGGGAAGAATCTCATTGAGAACCTTACAGTACTAAGGTTCTCTAATCTAATCTTTGAGCCGTTGTGGAGTCGGACATACATACGCAGTGTACAGGTATTCTTTTGAAAAGGCATTGATACACACATCTGTGTTCTAGATGATGCCACATATTTACTGCTGCTTTAATGATTCTGCAGATCATTTTGTCAGAAGACTTTGTTGTGCAGACAGGAAGGTACTTAAAATTGATCGTTTCATTGTCTTTCTCCAAGAAACCAACACCAATTACATCATACTCGAATGTAATATGTGATAACATCTTCCTGTTTTACTCATTCTTATGTGCAGGTATTTTGATGGTTATGGGATTATTCGTGATGTAGTACACAGTCACATACTCCAAACAATAGCACTGCTTGCCATGGAACAACCCGTAAGTCTTGATGGTGAAGATATTCGAAATGAAAAGGTAGCTGCCCTCTTTGCTAGCTAATGTGTGTGAATATCGAATTCAGTCCATGTGATGGTGTTGACTACAAGCCTTTTTTCAGGTCAAGGTTTTGAGATCAATCTGCAAATTGGATCCCAGCAATGTCATTCTTGGTCAATATAAAGCTACTTCTGGAGACGAGATTGATTTCAAGTTGAACAGCCGGACCCCCACGTACTTTGCTGCTGCATTGTTCATTGACAATGCACGCTGGGATGGTGTGCCTTTCTTAATCAAAACTGGCATTGGACTCATCAAACACCGGTAAAACTGTCATAATATTGTTGTTTTATGACTATATAACTATTGTTCATTAAAGTTTTCTATATCCAAAAAGAACATGTATCTAGTTGGCATGAAGGTTTTACTAGATATGATATATTACCATCTCTAGGAGATTATGGCTTGGATTTGTTTAAGCTGGTATATGTTTTCCGATATGCAATCTCCTCATCAAAATTAGCTATGTAATGCAGATCAGAGATACGTATACAGTTTCATCATGTTCCGGGAAACATTTATCGTGAACGTATTGGGCACAGTATTGGTCTTGCCACTAATGAGCTTATTTTATGCGATGTACCTGATGAGGCCATCCTAGTTAGAGTAAACAACAAGGTTCCAGGATTAGGCTTACAGTTGGATCCCTCGGAACTTAATTTGCTCTATAAGGACAAGTAAGCACTTTGGCATTATGAAAATTTCCTTCCATTACACCTTAAATTTTCTCATTGAAGCCATTTGAATCACCATTCCGATGTCCTAATGCGCTTTTCTTTATGTGTATATTGTAGGTATAATGCAGAGGTGCCTGATTCTTATGAACATCTTCTTCTTGATGTTATTGATGGCGACAACCATCTTTTCATGAGAAGTGATGAGCTAACCGCTGCATGGAATATTTTAACCCCAGTTCTACAAGAGATAGACAGAAACAATATAACGCCAGAGCTGTATGAGCTGGGAGGTAGAGGTCCCGTTGGAGCATATTATCTTTGGGCAAAACACAGTGTTCAGTGGACTGAAGAGTAGAAACACCTTCGTGGACCTATGTTTGACTTCCAAACCGGTAATGTGCCAATCATACTGCTACCATGACTATAATAAATAATAGATTTGTTACATGTAAATCATGTAAAACATAGTTGTGGCATTTGTCATATGAATGGCTGACAAAAGGAATAGATGCTTGAGTTTGTTGCTTGACCATTAGATTTCTTCTATTTCTGATAATGAGTATATTGTCTGGTGGCAAACAGTGTCAGTCCATGAAGTTTATAGCTATGGGGGGGTTTATATGTCATATTCAAAAACAACATTTGATTCCAAGTTTTACATCGTAAAGAACCGAAACTAATTGACATGCTTTTGGCATCTTAACTTTGATGTTCTTTATGTTCCAAGTTTCAGGTTCGATGTTTCATAATTTCCTTTTGATTTTACTTTTCCATGTATTCAAGTTCAAAACTAGAGCCTGTGCTGGAATTCAGTCCGAGAAACTGGAAACTCGTGACATGACATATCACAGGGTAAATGGCTTTAAGGAATCGAACCACAGGGCTTATAGGAGCAAACTATAGGCTTAACTGTTTGATTAACCTCTTACAGGATGTAGCAAGAAAACCATTAATGACAATTGCAAGCACTATGGTATGTCGTGCATCGAACATAACAACTGTGTTAACAGCTTATCCTAGGATTGTTGCTCATTAGGACAATAATGTATTAGTATATGACTCAAACTCATATCTTTATTAATGTGTATATGACGGACATATCATTAAGTCATCTCAACTTTTTAACCCAGTTTTCCGTCAGGGGATCAGGGTTCATAAGTGGAATGATATATTAGGCTATATGCCTTTTCAGCACAAATGCTAGGATCTATTCTCATTAAATAGGTTCAAAAGCAAAATGTCAAGGCAGGTTTTTCAATGGAGATGTTGGACCAGCCCCATTCCACCTATAAAGATCAAATCTTTTGAAAGCTGCTGTGTGGTGTTTTATTGAGTTGGCAATGTTTGCTCCTTTTATTTATTTTATTTTGCCTTTGCATTTTTGTACATCACTCAAGAAAAATAAAGATGCTTTTTTTTTTTTTTTTAACCTTTTCTTTTTCTTTGTTGTACTTGTGTTCAACACACAATCACGTGAATTTGGGTCCATTTCCATTATGATTATCCATTGATTTTATTTCCTGTCCATGAGTCTTTTTCTATTACGAATTATTAATGAGAAGACTTGTATACATAAAATGAAGTTGACCAATTCATTTTTATCTTAAGTCAAAAAGATTAGTCCAGTTATAGTAAACAAGCTATCGTTTAGTCTCAAAAGAAATTTCAATCGATTTTTATCCGTTTTTAATTCTATAACTGTCTGTGAAATGTTACATTTACATGAAAAAAATATTTTAAAGTGAATTTCACATGCATGAAATGTTACGTTGGCTAAAATTAGGTAAAAAATGATTATGTTTTGTTTGGGGGAAAAAACGATTAATTACTTTCTTTTTACAATAAAACGAAATTTTTACTTATTTTTGGGATTTTTTTTTTTGTGGTAATTTTCACACCTCTATCATCTCACATTTGCTTTGTTTTCTAGTTTGTGTACAGAAGCATTATTATTAAATTGTCACATGTGATGGCTTGTTTTCTATTATTAATATTATTATTGGGACATGGTGGGTTGCTTTCTATTATAAATGAGAAGACTTGGAGAAAGTTACATTCCAAAGTCTATATATGAAGCCAAATGAGTCCAATTAATTTTTAGGGGTGGTTATTGCGTTGTCTTTGCATCAATCCGAACACAATGATTGGGCTAATCGTAATAAAATTCAAATTTTCGACATGTCAAACTCGATCAACGTTCATGTTGTTTGACAACTTGTGTCACATATGTCATAAACTATTATTTCGTCTAACTAGTTTGCAATAAATCCCACAACTCTATCGTTATCACAAATGATAATTTAATAATAATTAGTCGTAATAAAATTCACTATCTTATTAATACTTGACTAATTTGAATATATAAGGCAAAAGCAAGAGAATGACAAAACAAAATTGAACTAGTATATATCTTAATCGAATTTCACTAGAATCAATCATATTAATGTATTTTAATTTTTATTAGAATTTCTGTCAATAAGATTTTTCACCATGTGTTCAGAATAAATACCCCAATTAACAGTATCATAATACAAACCAAATGAAACGAATCAGATCACAAAAAGATCTTAACATGTACTTGAAAAAAAAAAAAAAATCTTAACATGAATCAATTATTGTATTTATATCAATCAATTATGGGCTACATGTCACATCATTATTTTTTTATTTATTTTTTGAAAGAGTAAATTACAATTAACTACCTAATTGAAAACCTATTCTCATATAAAGCAAACTTTCTTTATTTATTATAATTTAGCTACCCATAGTTATTTCAAGTCCAATAACTTTAGCGACATATAGTGTCACAGTGGGGTTGAACCCCTTTAATGCCGTTGTTACCCCTTTTATATCTACTTATTTTGATCTAGGGTTCAAGAAGTCTAATTTTCATGTGAGGTTGAACCCATTTTAATTTTATTTTATTTTTATTTTTTTGCTTTAATTTTTGGTCTTTTAAAATTTATCTCTATCATTCATCAACATGTGGACAGCAAAGTATTTTTTAAAATTTTTTGTTTTATAAATTAATTTTTTAGATCTTTTTATTTTTAAATTTATTTTAAAATACGTTACTGTAATTTATTATATGTTATTACAATTAAATACGCGCTATTATAATCAATAAATATAATCAGATTTATTGTTTATAATCAATGTGATTATATTCATTGATTATAATCATACATACTTAGCTACAATCACATAAAATAAATTATAATCACACATTTTAAAATGTAATAATGTATTTTATTGTATTTTTTTGGTCAAGTGTATGTATACCCCAAATGTATCCAAAGAGACCCCTTTTTTACATATATACATATCATTTGATTTAAATAGATCTCAATAAAAAAAATCTTATTTAGATTTTTGGTGTCAACCTAGAGAAAATAAAAAGAAGAATTTGATATAATACTAAAATCCTTTAATATTTTTAAAAATTATTAATAGCTCCCTTATCACTTTATGAAATAAATCACATACTCCCTATAATGTATAAAAATGTCCAAAAAAAATCATTTATCGTTAAAGTTGATATTAAAAATTAAAGTTTAATCTTTAATGTTAAAAAGTAAAATTATATAAATATTTTATTATTTAGTTATTTCAATAATTATAGATGATAAAATAGAATTTTTAGAACTATAAAGGATAATTAGAAATTATGTTAAATTATAAGGAGGACGGGGAGATTCTCCAGAAAAAATAAAAAAGGAGCCAAAATGTCATAAGAGTGGCGTCACATTAAGTTTGGTAGAAACATTACGTTATGGGCTTGACGCCATCAGACATTATTCTTGGTACCCACCACCATCAACTTAACCCTCTCTTTTACCACTTGATCCTTATCAATTTACCATTCTAACCTCCTTTTGTTTTTATATTAACATTTATGACCTGTTGCTGTCTTAGAGTTTAAACTTATTAGTAAAATATCTAGGATTGATTTTCTTTTACGTATCCACACAATAAAAGTTAGACACGTGTAAATTTATTTGAAATAAATCTATTTTAAAAATTATTTTAATTATTATTTGATAATTCAAGTATAATATCATAGCTTATTTATCTAACCATAATTTTTTATTTCAAAATCAGGATTACGAAACGATCATAATATATTTCTGATTCATATAGATAATTTTTTTTTCCTTTCTTTTCTCCTTAATTTTATTTTTCAATGAGAGTCTTCCCTATTATGTATCTTGACGAATATGAGATTCAATAAACTTTTTTATATTGCACATTACCTGTTAGTAAAAGTGGTTGAATACTTATTTTAATCATAAAAAATTAAAGGTTTAAATCTCATTCTTATCTTAAAACATAATGAATAGGTAGTTTTCTTTAAATTTAATATTTTATTTCTCATCATAAAAAAAAAAAAGTATGTTGACAAATACGTAAACGGGGTTGGTCAAATATGAGTTACAGGGGCATTGTTGTAAATGCAATGCACACCATTCAAGGATACTTATGAGTAGTAAAAGAATCACGCGGCCATGACACTATGTTGAGTCAACGAACACGGTTTCTAGTTCTTGTTCTTGAATCATAACCAAACACTCCGCTCTCTCTCTCTCTCTCTCTCTATATATATATATATACACACATAAATATAGGCATGCATATGCATATACATAGGATATGAGGTAAATGGTTTAATGCATCAGCACATAGCATGTGCCTCCTCTATCTAAAAGCATTGCATAAGCTACAAGAAAAGGACCACTTTAGTGTTCTAGTTTCTCTTCTCTTTCAAATAGTTATCTATTCTATACTTCTATCTCCTAGCTTGTCTATCTATTTATCTACATATCTACATATATCTTTCTTTTGTGTGATATGGGCATGGAGAATATCAACGAAAGAAAGAAGAGGAAGATGGAGAAGCAAGAAGAAAGAGCAGGAGGAGGAGGAGAAGAAGAGAATGAGGAGGAGAAGATGGAGCAATTCTATGCTTTGCTAAGGAACACGAAAGAAATGCGCGATCGACTAAGGAGTAGTAGTAGTAGCTTGTTACATGGATCATCATCAATA
This sequence comes from Litchi chinensis, assembly GCA_019925255.1. Classification (NCBI taxonomy): domain Eukaryota; kingdom Viridiplantae; phylum Streptophyta; class Magnoliopsida; order Sapindales; family Sapindaceae; genus Litchi; species Litchi chinensis. Next base: position 2,098,471 of record CM034466.1, on the reverse strand, counting down.
CCATTAGTGGGAAATAATAGTAATGATAATAGTCATAATCATAAGGAAGATGAAGATCATCAGAAGAAAAAGCAGCTTGAGGAAAAAGCACTTTCTGCTGTATGGAATCCTTCATTTCAACCAGAAGACTTCATGGAGGATATTGGTAATGTTATTACAACTACTACTGCCAAGTCCAACAGTTTTGATATCAATCTTGGTCCAACACAAGTTGCAGGTTCTTCTTCATCTAAAAGACCAGCGCAAGAAGAAGATGGTGACAAGAAAGATAGAGGTAATGATACTAACAACTTAGACCTGAATCTTTCTTTGTAGAAATGAATGTTTTTTTTTTTTTTTGAGTAGTTTTAAGAGAAATAAAATGGTCAAAGTTTGAACCTTTGCCATTGCCAATACATATCGTCATGGGATTCTGTGTTGTTGTATGGTTTCTATTTCATGTGTTTCTGTGGGAACAGACCAGAAAAAAAGATATTGAATTTTTGTGGTGCATATAACACAATCTGGGAACTCAAAAATTATCATAAACAGTTGCACCCACCAGAAGACAATGAGAATAATTTGTCAGATTAAGATGATTATTATAACAGTAAAGAGAGAACATCATTTCTAAGAAGATTTTTATTTTTTTATTTGACTGCATGGTGGAAAGTGAAAACTAAGATAGCAAAGAAAGTGGGCAATATCTTTGTCAAAGAGATCATGTTTCTTTCTAGGGTTGCAACTTGGGATACCTTGCCTGTTGCCTCCTCACTTTATATCTAAGAACTCATATTATAATACTCTTAAGTGACAATCTTAATCAACTAATTGATACATATGCTAATATTCCTCTCTAATGAAATGTGTTTCGAGTCGATAAGCTTAAAATCTAATCGTAAAAGCAATGTCTCTAAAGGGGCTAGATATGCTCAATCTATTGGTTCACAGTTTGGGATGAGCAGAGCTAAGAGGTGATAAAAAGTCTTAAACTGGCGCTGTTACTGCAGTTGAGTGATAAAGTGTTAATGTCAATGTCATGACATAAGAAACCACTAATGTCCACAGTAATACAAGTGGTTGAGAAAGTAAGCATAGATTAGTAAAATGGAATGAGACGTAAACCAAAGACGAACAGAAACGATTATCTTTGCTGCACCAACTTAATCATCCATATGAAGTGAAATTAACAACTACGATTAGGATTTAATACCATGAGATACCCGTGATTTCATAAGTTGTAAATAAAAACTCTTAACAACGACTCTCTCTCTCCTTGTAAGTACACGAAAGAATAATTCCATTTACCAATTTCACAAATAGGATTAGTTCGAACAAGAGATACAATATTCATACCAATAAATAAACTCTTCTTGAATTTATCCCAACCAAATGGGAGCCATGTAGGTCGTTTTGTGTTGTAAATCAAGTGATATGATGCATCGATCATCGCTGGAACTTCTGCATAAATGGAAAAATGAATTAGTTGCTTGACACAAAACATATCGATGAAGGAGATGGATGGAGAAGCAACATACATAAACACTAGTAGATTAGGAATCTGTTTAATTTAGGTGGAGATGACAAATATTCTCCCTCACCAAACTGTTGCTGTAGTTATATTTCAAAGAGTTGATTGAAACATTTTGCACTTGTTTCAACCTTGACCAGGTCTCCAAATGACAACACATAACTCATTATCAGTCCAGTTGGAGACACAGAAGTTCTAGGCCAAATTTAAATGAATGGTGATGAAAGTCCAGAGGTCCTACTCATGCCATTAATTGTGGAAATTACTATAATAGGTTTGCAATTGGTCCTTTTTCGTCCCCCACGGCTGACAAGTTGTTCACGTTTTATTCGAAAGAATAGAACAATAACCAGAAATTATTGCAACCTTTCTGAAATTATGTTACCAAAAAATGGGACCAATGGACATAGTGAATGCATGACCATTGCCCCAAGTGCAATTATTTATTGGCTACACTGATCACCAATAGTCTTTGCAAGAACACAAGCCATCTTTGAAATGATGGAATCTATTGGCATCCCTCAAAATGATCTCTCTCCCTGTAACTTTTGCTATTAATTTTATTGCTGAATGGCAATCCCCACAAACCCGAAGGTTTTTCATGACCCGGATGGGCATCCCTTCGGGCAGCTTTAAAAGTCCATACACCACAGCCATTTTCTCACTATGGTACCGTAAGCTATGCACCTTTTCTTCGTCATCCACATCATGTAGCACAAAGCTACCATCAGGACTGTACCCGGCTTCTCTCAACAAACCACCTACTTTCTCCAACATCTGCATAATCACAGCATGCTCAGGGTGGCTGACTCCTGCACCAGTGAACATATGCACTTTTTTCTCTACCTCAATCCAGCTACATCCAGGCGACTTGGTCACTTTTATAGCCATCATTTTTCTCCTTATCTCTGCAACATCACGCCATCTACCTTGAGAAGCATAAATATTTGATAATAAGATATAAGGGCCAGCATTTTCGGGCTCAAGCTGAATGAGTTTTGTTGCTGCAACTTCAGCCAAATCCAACTTCGAGTGGATTCTGCATGCACCTAACAAAGACCCCCAAACAATAGCATCTGCTTCTGTCGGCATTGATTCGATTAACTTCATTGCTTCATTGACCTGACCTGCCCGACCAAACAAATCAACCATGCAAGCATAGTGTGCAGTTTTTGGTTCCACGAGATATTTGAACTTCATCGACTCAAAAATTTCACGCCCTTCTTCGACTTTCCCAGTGTAGCTACAAGCAGAGAGAACTCCAACAAAGGTAACATCATCTGGCATGAGTCCTAAGGAGAACATCTCATGGAAAACTCGTATAGATTCCTCTCCTAAACCGTGTTGACCATAACCAGATATGATCGAGTTCCACATAACAATATCCTTTGAAGGAAACCGGTCAAAAACTTGCTTTGCTTTAATCATATAACCACATTTAATATACATTGTGATTAAAACCGAGGAGACGTAAACATCCACATCAAAATGGTGTCTCACTAACTGAGCATGAACCTGCCTACCATGGTCAAGACTCGCGAGGCTGGCACAAACCGAAAGTACACTAATCAAAGACGGGAAATTAAGACGAACTCCCTCTCTTTGCATCAAAGAAAACAATTCAAGCACTTTCAACACAGACCCTTCTCGCTCATAAACCTTAATCATTGCACTCCATGTTGCATCGTCCTTCTCCCTCATTAAATCAAACACCTCTCTTGCTTTTTCCACCTCCCCATTTTGCCCCAACCCAAGAATCATTGCATTACAAGCAATAACCGGCTTCACCGGCATTGTTTGGAAAAGTTCCCAGGCTTCTTCTATCCTCCCACATTGAGTATAACCCATCAACATTGCTGTCCAAGACACCTCATTTTTCTCCGGCATCACTTCAAAAAGCTTCCTAGCAACATCCACTTTATCATTATGCACGTACCCACTAATCATCGTAGTCCAAGAAAACACGTTCTTCTTCGGCATCTCATCAAAAATCTCTCTAGCTTCCTCCACTCGTCCTGCCTGACAATACCCTAACATCATATTAGTCCTGGCAACAACATCCTTCTCCGGCATCATATCATACAATCTCCTCGCATCATCAACACGATAATCACGAATCAACCCACCTAACATCACCGTCCAAGAAACCACATTCCTCTCCGGCATTTGCCAAAACAATTTCTCCGCCTCCGAAACCATACCCTCTTGCACATAACCCCGAACCATCGCAGTCCACGAAACCACATTCCTTTCAGGCATTTCATCGAACACCTTCCTAGCTTCACTAACCAAACCATTTCTCACATACCCAGAAACCAAATTGTTCCAAGAAACCAAATTTCTCTCCGGCATTTCATCGAACAGTTGACGTGCCCTAACAGGTTGCTTGTTCTGGAAGTAACCTGCGATAATCGCGTTCCAAGACACAACCGTCTTGTTAGCCAATTCGTCGAACACCATACGGGCATTCTCGATTTGCCCGAGACGAGCAAATTGGGAAATTCGAGAATTAGCCGAGATTGCGATGGTAGAACAGTATGTTCTGTGTGGGGTCAACAAGAACTGCATTGATCAGCAAGAATTTCGAATACTCAGATCGAAAAACTTGTAAAGTTTTGATTTTTTTTCTTTCGTGATATTGAGAGTTAGTTGAGAGGGGTTTTGATAGGTTTTTGCGTAGCGCGGGAAGAGAATTGAATAAGGACGACTATGTTCCAACGGTTCGAATCTTATGATGGTGGACTTTAGGCCATCCAACGGCCAGAAATCAAAGAGATTATACTTTTTTTTTTTTAATAATTTGGAGCTTTTAGTTTTAGATAGGGATGAGCAAAACAAAGGGAACTGACCCAAACTATACCGAAAAGGATAAAAATTATTATTTTTCAACTTATATCCAGTTCGGTTTAATTTTCTATGTCAAAAACCAAATTTTTTCAATTTTGATTCGGAAAAACTAACCCAATCCAAAAATGGATCCGAATCGAATCGAACCGAATTAAGGTTTATTCATATAATTCGATTTGGTTCGATTTTTTACTTCAAAAACTAATCTTTTTTTGACTCGATTTGATTTTATCTAAAACCGAATCAAATCAAACTGCCCTCACTCTTAATTTTAGAGAGGAGGCATGATGAATTGGAACTTACAATACCAAAGTATAAGTGTGAGGAATATACTATTTTATAAAATTTTAGCCTTTTTACGATGCTTTTAGCATCTTGTTTTTTTTCTTATTTTTAGAACTTTTGAATTTTTGTAGTTTGTCGTCAAAATTGAATTGAATATTAACAAGTAATTATATATCTTCTGTAGAGTAGCGTAAGGGGTCGTTTGTTTTTCCCACTTAACACTTAATAGTGCTGAATTGCACCTATTAAGTTGTTTTCATTTGTTTTTTTAAGTGGTCAAACCACTTAAAACTATAAAAAAACAACTGAAAAAATTAAATAAGAATTTTTAACTTTTCACTTAATTGCAAATCACTTAATCACATTTTAAAGTTTTTATTCCAAATCTATCCTCTTCAAAATAGCATAATTTCAAATTTATTCTAATTTTATATTACTCAAATTTTCTTTCTTTTTTGTTTCTTGATACTTACCAAAAATAATTTGAAAAGTAAAACTTAAATACATCTCATTCCAAATTATCTTAGAATTGAATTAATATATTTTAATTTACAATTTAAGCTTTCATTTTTTTAGTTGTTTTCTTAAATATATTAATATATTTAAATATAAATATAACTACTATTACTATATTTTTTAATCATATTTTAATTATGAATAAAATATTATTAATATGTATATAAAAATGTTTTAGAATTTATTAAATTATTTATTTCCAAATGTTTGTATTAAATTAATTAAAATTACATAACAATAAATAATAAAAAGGGTATAAATGTCAACTTACTAGTTTTCAGATAATTTTAGATTTAAAAAACAAACAAATTTATAACATATTTAGATGTAATGGAGAAAAAAATAAATATGTTATTCAAATTTCAAATTTTAATCACTATTCAGCCTTCAGTCTTCAGCACCACTGTTAAGTCTTTAGACAAAAAAACAAACGACCCTACTTGTCAAACGTATTCTGTACAATCGTCCTACAAGTGGGTAATAAATAGGGTTGGTAGTTGAAGATAAAATAGGCATTCCAATAATGTTAAGGTGATAAAATCTATAGGTACCAAATCTTTTATCGATACTTATTTTTTTTAGAATAATCTTTTATTGATACTGATGTATAATAAATGAACATTTATCATGTCTGACAGAGGTTCTACATCCAACCGCTATCCTAATTTTTATCGTGGGAAATTTTATAATCTGTATCTTTAGACCCTCTCCAATAAATACATTAAAAGGTATTGAACATCAAAATAGTACATTTTTAAGCTCCAATATATACACCAGACTTATCATCTCAATGTAACTTTTTGGTATCAATAAACAGTGCAACACCAAATTTAATTTTACATTGTTCATAACATCAAATTTAGTGTTGATTTATAAATTAGTTTAATTGAAAATATGTATTAAATTATTATAAAAAATATATCATTTAAAATATTTTATTGAGATATTTAAAATGAGTAAAACACATTGGAATATAAGGAATTTTAGTGTAAGAAAATTTGATGTAAACACCAAAATGGTGTGAAATTTGATGTCCACACATTGGAGATGACCTTAGATATGAGATTTGTAATTATAATTTACAAATTTATATGAAAGTAAGGTTGCTCAGCCTACCGAATTTTGTAAAATGAAAAGAAGTTGTTTTCTATTAAAATTTATAATGTTACCAACACCATTTAACATATATCCTAATAACATATATTAGTGTAATAATGCTATAGTCAAAATTGGTTTTAAAATTTCATCAGAAGCTATCGATTCTCACCAGTCAAAATTAAATTTCAACTGTTATTACAAGCGAATGATTATATTAAATGAGACCTTTGTGTTTCCATTCATGTTTTTCTGGGAGTGAGCAGGAAATCACCGCCTTCCCAAATAATCACATAAATTATCATGTAATTTTAGAGAGAGTATTTTGTACGATTTGGCCATTAATATTAAGCGTGTCGCTTTTATGGGGGGACCAAGAAAACTGGTCCAAGTTTAGTAATTTAAATAAAAAGAATAAAAAAGGGCAGGGACCTGCCTTGATGTGGGTGGGGGTAACACGACCACGGATGGGGATTGATTTTGTAATTATTAAATATTCCATGGATGGGATAGAAATGGAAATGAAGATAGAGGATGGAGATGGAGCTGTGAACGAAAGAGATGGATATTATAGATCCGCGAAGGAGAAGATGAGATAACCATATTTTCCAACCAACATTGAAATCGTACATTCAAAATTGGATTGGTTATTTCATTTCATTATTATATTATTATTGTTATTAATATTATCATTAATATTAGTGTCACAATAATTGTAGCTACTAAATTTCTTATATTGATATTAATAAAATTGTGGATTTGAATTATATTTTAAATTTGTAATAGTTTAACAAAATATATGAACAAACACTAAAAATACCATTGTTATTCCGTATTGGATTGAAGTAGATTGAAATAAATTAGATTGAATATAATTAAATCTCATGTTTGGTATATGATAGGATTAAATTGTTTAAAAATGATCATGTCTAAATAAATACTATTTATAAAAATTAATATTTTAAGTTAATTTAATATTTATAAATAAAATAATCGAATTTTGACAAATTACAAGTAATGGAAAATCTAGAACTTTAGAAAGTATCCCTTTAGAATATAATTATAATCATTTTTATAAAATTTTAAAATTTTAAAATTTTAATATATTTAATTATTAATGTTATCTAATTATGTTTTATAAATTAATATATTTTTATATGTTTTAATGTTTATTTATTATAATAATATTAAAAACAAAAAAAAGGTAATCCACGATGTTGGTTTCTGTGAAGATTGGTTTCATGACCCACTTTTGTGGGTTATGAATCAGTTGATGGAACTGGTGTAACCAATCCAGCATCCTCATCAAACCCCGGACCGGTTCCATCAATCCAACAATATGTCCACGTACGATTGCCAGCACGACCGTCCAAACGCATCCATCCCACCCAAGTTTTATTTTTTACTTTTAATTCCCTTTTTTTGGGAAAAAAAAAATTCTTTGCTTTTAATTATCAATAAAATAATATTAGAGATTTCAATTAATATTTTAGTTTAAATAAAATAACACTAGTTCACAATAAGATATTGTTATGCCCGTTTTCTTGACATTGGCAAATGGGTCGCTGAAAACCTAAAAGACGAGTACAATAACAAAAGGCCTATAAGGCCCAGCCCTCAGGTCGCGGCGATGAGCTCGCTGGACCCTTCAGCTCGTGCCTACGACAAACCTGTCTCAGTGCCTTCCAGCCCGTATTTATATCAGATCCACTTCAAGGCATTCTCAGTCTGCTTCCATGCCAGAGTCCACCTCAACATCTCTTCGGCTCGCAAAGACGAACAGAGTCAGACCAACGAGCTCACACCAAGTAACCCCTCAAGAGGCGCATGCCAGAATGTCCTGACTTCTTGATTTTACGCTGACCCGATCTCTACAGTTCCCGAGAGGCATTTAATGCAGTAACGACTGTGCATTTAATACGGAGAAGACTTTACTTAGAGCATTTAATGCTAGCATGGGCATGAGAGAATGATTATGTGCAGTGACAATAATTATAGTATGACTAAAGTCAGATTAGTTGAAAATAATGATGATTTTTAGCGTGTAAAACACTCAATTGTCACTCCCCTTCTCTATAAATAGGGGGGATGTTCATTGTAAAAGAAAGAAAAAAGATTAGTATTATTGTTACTCTGCCAAAATATATTCAGGATAACCGTAGACGTAGGCACATTTACCGAACCACGTAAAAATTCTTGTTTTTTGCACTCTAGCTCCTTCTCTTCTTTTGTTATTAATTGCTCATTCACTATCATTCATTTACCTTAACCAGCATTTAATCATCTTTATTTTCACTTACCAACCTTAAACAATACTTATTATCATTTATTATCAGAACTGTAGTCTGAGCCTTTGGATCTCCAGGTCGACTGATTCCAGACGTCGATATCTTTTGGCGCTAGAAGGATGACACAACTGTAACTTAGAAACTCTTTCTTCTTAACTACTTACATTTCAACAAACCGTAATGGTTAGGATAAGAACAACCAGGAGTGTTGGTGTGGTAGATGAGCAACCTGAGGGCTAGGAGGACCAGCAAAGCACCCTGCCCTCCAGGGAAGATACCGCTCAAGAGTGGCAATAACACCAACGAGCCTTAGAAGATACAGTTAAACAATTGACTAAAGCAGTTAGGGCGCTGACAGAAGCCCAAACCCAAGCCACACGGAGATGGGTGGAGGTCGTGCCCCCAAAAGAAGCTTGCCAACAGCCCGCAGATGAAGTCGCAGCTTCGAAAGAGGGAGCTAATAGGGAAATGCCACTGTTTGAGGAGTTAGTCAGCTCCTCAAGCTTGAATCCGAGAGGGGACGGACGACGTACTCAGGAAAGAGAAATCATGCCTCACCTCACAGACTTGAAGCTGAGGGTGAATCATAATGGTAGCCGGCATGTAGAAGTTAGTCGTGGGTACGAACGAGCTCGTGAGTACCGCGGTGGTTATGAACACGTGTCACGAAGAGGCTCGCGACAGGTAGAAAATTTTGATTGAATGCGCAGGTCGCGAAATCGCCATTCAGGTGAATAGGAAAGCATCAGTATGCGGAGCCACACTAGGCGATTTGAGTCACAAGGTCTAATGGTGGAAAAATTACTACACAGGATCCAGCAGCTGGAGGCCCAACCTGGACCCTAAATTCAAGAAGAACAGAATGATGAGAGGGTCCTATTCACCTGGGAGATTGAGACAGAGCCTCTACCCCCTAAGTTTAAACTCTCAAACATTCCACTCTATAGTGGAAGAAGTGACCCTTATGACCACCTGGACGCGTTCAACGTACAAATAGACCTCTAGACAAGTAACTCGTCGGTCAAATGCCGAGTCTTCCTGGCCACCTTGGGGGATGCCCTGCGAGCTTGGTTTAAAAGCCTCATAGCTCGCAGTATAGGGAGCTAGAAAGAGTGTCAACAGAAATTCCTCAATTAGTACAAGGCCCTAAAAAGGCAGCTCGTGCCTTCATACCACTTTGCTACGATATTCCAGAGGCAGAATGAGTCCTTGAAAAATTATATTGCTTGATTCAGGGACGAGATAAGTAATGTCGAAGCACCTCCAGATGAGAGCATCCTAACCACAATCTCGGTAAGGCTTGAAAAAGATGGAAAGCTCTATGAGAGTATCTACAAGTCCCCAGTAAAAGACCTGTGAGAATTCTACAAGCGGGCTGCCAAGAAGGTAAGATGGGAGAAGACTTTTGGACCAAAAAAGTCCAGTAATCAACGAGGTGAAGCAAGTAACTCCCACCAAGGGAAAAGGAAATGTTAGTGGGGACGGAAACGACGAGCAGAGAAATCGCTCTGCCAATGTAGCGGCGAAGTAAGCTAGGCCAGAGCCTAGAAGAGAGCGACCTCAACATCGAGGTCGATATGGAAACTACAGTGTCCTGTTAGACACGCAGGATCGGATCTTTGCCACGGAAAGAAGTAGAGAGAATTTTAGGAAGCCCACCCCAATGGGTGTCCCAAACAGGCTCCAAAATCCAAAGAAATTTTATGCTTATCACAACGAAACTGAGCATAATACCTCAGATTGCTGGCAGTTGAAGGACGTCATTGAAGACCTGATCAAACGAGGTCACTTGGGGGAATATGTAGTGCGACCTGCAGGTTAACGACTTCAACAACAACGTCTTCAACCCCAACATCAGCAACCAGCATAACAGCAGTCCCAACGAGCTCCTGAATAAGAGCATGAACCTGTGATAAGAACCATCTTTACCATTCATAGTGGTCCTCATATTGCAGGTACATCTAACAAGTCGCACCAAAGATATGTACGAGAGGCTAACCACGTCTTGCTCGTAAATCATATCAGATTAGAGGGACTTGCAAAGAAAGCAAGAGTGACCTCGGATGACATCGTGTTCACCGAAGAAGATGCAAGGGGTGTATGCTGGCCCCACAACGCAGCGCTAGTTATCCAAGCTAAGATTAGCAACGCAGAGGTGCAACGGATCATGATAGACACTGGAAGCTCAGTCAACGTGATGTACAGAGACTGTTTTGACCAGATGGAGCTGGGAGTAGAACAACTGATGTCTTCCCTAGAGCCTCTTTACGGCTTCATTAGAGATGCTGTGACACCAGTGGGTCAGATCAGATTGCCACTTACTCTCAGGGAACCAGGTCGATAGGCCATCGTGTTAGCAGATTTCTTGATCATCGACTGCCCCTCAACGTATAATATGGTCCTAGGGCAACCCTCGATGAACGACTTGGATATGGTCACCTCTACCAAAACGCTCATGATTAAGTTCCCAACTCTTAATGAGATAGGATGTGTCCGAGGAGAACAACACTTGGCCAGACGTTGTATGAGGACGCTGTGAAAATGGTGGTTAGAGGAAAAAAGGTAAACGTGGTTTGAGGTGGCGAGCCAGAGGCTGTGACCGAGAAATGAGTGAGTCACGACCTCGACCCCCGCGAGGTGGACACCAACTGAGCTACTGGACCTATCGAAGAGCTAGAGGATGTACAGATCAGCGAGGTAGATCATGAGAGGTGCTTGAAGCTTGGACGAGACCTAGCCCCGGAGGTCCGAACCCAGCTCGCTGACTTCTAAAAGGTAAACCTGGACATATTTACATGGAATCATGAAGACATAGTGGGGATAGATCCCAAAGTTATATGTCACAAATTGAACATTGATCATCGCCACAAACCAGTTCGCCAAAAGAGAAGGTCAATGACACCGGAGCGGTATGTCGCCCTAAGGAAGAGGTAGAGAAACTGCTGACCAACAAATTCATCCACAAGGCCTACTATCCCACTCGGGTTGCCAACCCGGTCCTCGTGAAAAAGAAGAACGAAAAATGGAGGACTTGCATTGACTTCACCGATCTAAATAAGGCATGCCCAAAAGACAGCTTCTCGTTGCCAAGGATTGACGAGCTCGTGGATTCAATAGTTGGCCACCAACTCCTGAGTTTCATGGATGCTTACTCGGGCTATAATCAGATTCTAATGGGCCTAGAAGACAAGGAGCATACCTCATTTGTCACTGACCGAGGCCTATACTGTTACAAGGTGATGCCTTTTAGACTGAAGAATGCAGGGGTAGCTTATCAACGCCTGGTTAATTCGATGTTTTAGGAGCAGATTGGGAAGGATATGGAGGTATACGTGGATGATAAGTTGGTGAAGTCTAAGCAGATGGCAGACCATGTCCGCGACTTGAACGAGACCTTCCAAATTCTAAGGAATTACCAGATGAAGCTGAACTCACTAAAGTGTGCATTTGGGGTAGCATCTGGTAAGTTTCTCGGTTTCATGGTAAATAACAGAGGAATTGAGGTCAACCCAAAAAAGATCAAGACGTTGATTGCTGATCAAGATGAGATCCCCAGCTCAGGTTAAGGATGTACAAAGCCTTAACGGTCAGGTCGCAGCTCTCAACAGGTTCATTTCTAAGGCCACTGACAAATGCATCCCCTTCTTCGATGCACTGAGAAAGGCAAAGAATTTTGAATGGACGGAACAATGCGAGGTGGTGTTCCAGCAGCTAAAAGAATATATGAGCCGAGCTCCACTCCTGTCCAAACCGAAAGAAGAATAGAAGCTCATCTTGTATTTAGAGGTATCTTAGTAGGCCTTGAGTGCCATCTTAGTGAGGGAAGAAAAGAAGATGCAGCTGTCTGTGTATTATATCAGTAAAAAGTTGGTTAATGCGGAGACTAGGTACTTGCAGATAGAGAAGTTAGCATATTGTCTGGTGGTCGCATTAAGAAAGCTGCGCCCATACTTTCAAACTCACCAAATCGAAGTTCTCACGCGGTACCTGCTCAAGCAGGTTCTTTAAAAGTTAGATATCTCGGGCCGATTGCTCAAGTGGGCTGTAGAGTTTGCGCAGTTTGACATCGATTACAAGCCCAGAACGGTGATTAAGGCCCAAGCTCTAGCAGATTTCATTACTAAATTCACATGACCTACAGAAGAATAAGTTGAGTCCTCAGATGGTCCAACTTGGGAGTTGTACATGGATGGGTCCTCTAATGAACATAAGTTTGAGGCTGGAGTGTTGTTGATTAGTCCTGAAGGTCACAAGATCCTCTGCGCCCTGAGGTTTGGATTCTAGGCCAACAATAATGAAGCAGAATACGAGGTGCTGCTCGCTGGACTCTGCCTGGCAAAGGAAGTACGAGCTGAACAGATAAGAATTTTCAGTGATTCTCAACTCGTGGTGTGCCATGTTCTGGGAGAGTACTGGACAAGAGGGTCTAAGATGGCTGAATATCTCCAAAAGACAAATGAATTGCTGGGAACTTTCCAAAGGTTCGAGGTGAATTAGATCCTGCGACTCAGAACTCTTATGCAGATGCATTAGCCCACTTGGTGACTACCCAGGACGTGGATTTCTTGGGGGCAATCTCGGTGGAATTCTTGCCAACCTGGAGAATAAAAGGAAGAGAAGCGGTAATGACCATAAATGTCTACCCTAACTCATGGATAAGCCTAATACTGAGTTACTTACAAGAAGGAAAATTGCCAAGCAATAAGCTGGAGGCGTGCCGCCTACGAGCTAAAGCAGCTCGCTATTGTATATATAATGACATGTTGTATAAGAAAGGTTTTTTGGCTCCACTTCTGCGATGCATCGATGGTCGAGATTGCGAGGTCATGTTGAAGGAGATACATGTTGGCCATTGTGGTAATTTCATTGGGGGGCTATCTTTAGCTCAAAAAGCACTCCGGTAAGGGTTTTATTGGCCAACCATGAAGCAAGATGCCATCGACTTGATCAAGAAATGTGACAAGTGCTAGAGTTTCGCTAAAGTCCCGCGAGCTCCACCAGCTTACCTTCAACAAATGGTGAGCCCGTGACCCTTCATGATTTGGGGAATGGACCTGATCAAACCTCTACCAACAACTCGTGGAAGGTGCAAGCACGTAGTGATGGCCGTAGACTATTTCACCAAGTGGACTGAAGCCGAAGAGCTAGCAGAGATTTCCATCACGAAGATAAAAAAATTTGTGTGGAACAATATTATTTACAGATTTGGAGTTCCTCAACAGCTCGTGATGGATAATGGAACTCAGTTCACCAGTGACTAGTTCATCAATTTTTGCAATGATCTCGGGGATCGTGAAGAGTTTCTCAGCCGTAGACCATCCTCAAGCTAACGGTCAGGTCAAAGTTGTAAACAAGATCATCAAGCAGACTTTAAAAACCAAGCTGGAGGCAAAGAAATGAGTTTGGGTAGATGAACTGCAAAAGGTACTTTGGGCTTACAGGACGACAGCTCGAAGCTCCATTGGCGAGACCCTGTTTTTCATAGTGTATGGGTCTGAAGCCATGATTCCTGCGGAGTTCGAGGTTACCAGCCAACGAAGGGCCACATTCTGACCTAAAGACAATGATCAACTGTTCGTTGCAAATTTGGATCTGCTCGAGGAAATAAGGGAGGAAGCTCGCATGAGAGTTGCAGTTTACCAGCAAAGGGTCGCCAGATATTACAACAAAAAAGTCCGAGTTCGGAGCTACAAGGCTGGCAATCTAGTCCTACGTTTGATCCTCCCAGCAACTCATAAGGCTAGTGACAGAACGCTCGGTCCAAACTAGGAAGGCCCTTACATCGTCAAAGAGCACCTGAGGAATGAAGCCTATCACTTAGCCAGCATAGACGAATCTGAACTCCCACACGCTTGGAACTCAAAACATCTCTGTCTCTCCTATACTTAACTGTTAGTTCGTTCTTGAACCTTTGTATCATTCATTTTGATGATTATCAGTGAAGTGATTTCACTTGTTTTGTTGTTGTCTATAATGTGTTCAATGCAGAAAGCAAGCTAACCCATTAAGCAGAATTTATTATAATAAAGGATCACAACTTTCATTGTTCATAATTTGCTTCTATAAAGCGAGCTATTATCTATTACTTTATGGGAGATATTTCCATGACCAACGAGCAATCATTCACCCCCGAAAAAATGCCCAGATGGCCAGCGAGTTATTATCTTTCGCGTGCATCAACCATCCTCATATGTGCTCAGAAGGGTGCTTCTGCGATCAAAGTCCTATTGCTTATTATGCTATGGGAATTTACTTCCACGACCAGCGAGCAAATGAATTCCATGCACAGCAATACTTATCTGCGATTTGTGAGCTATCTCTCTCCGCGCTTCGGTTTACTACTTGTTATCGTCAACGTTTTACATAGCGCCCTCGCTATCTGTGAGCCATTTTCCACAATCTACAAGGCGTCTCTATCATCGACGACCTGCCATCCACGTACTTCGAAGGCAGTACTTGTGGAAAGAGCTGCTATCAAGGCACTCTGGAAGGTATTACCTGAAGAGATGCTTATGATATGCTCCCTAGAAGGTGATTGTCTGTGGAAGGGGTTGCTATCAGGGTATTATCTATGGAAAGAGCTGTCATTCGCGTGCTCTAGAAGGGACTACCTCGGAACTGCTTGTCTTATGCGCTCTGGAAGGCAATTGCCTGCTGAAGGAGTTGCCATAAAGGTCTCACCTGTGGAAGGGGTTGTCATTCATGCACCTTGGAAGGTATCACCAGAGACCTACCATCAATACTCACACGAAAAGTCTTGCTCGCGGAAGAAGTTGCTATCTAGGCACCCTAGAGGGTACTACCGGAGACTTCTGATCCAAGCCCTCGCAAAAGGTGCGATTTGCGAAGCCGCTATCTAAGCCCTCATGAAAAGAGCTGTCTATGAATCGCGAACCTATGATCTTGCAAGAGGAGCTACCTGTGATAGGAGCTGCCTGTGAATCGCAAACCTATGATCTCATGAGAGGAGTTGCCTGTGATAGGAGCTGTCTATAAATTGCGAACTAATGCACTCACGAAGGGTGCTTCAACAACCTGAAATCATCAAAATTCGGAAAAATGCTTCAAAAGCTCGTAAAATCTCATTACGAGTAAGCTCTGAATCATATATTTGAATGAGCATCCTGCGAGCTGTAAGTACTTGTCCGCTTATCTAAAAACTGTAACTGATTTGATTCCAGATTATTAACCGCGACTTAGTTTTCTATCATGATTGTGATATACTCATATTGTTGGTTAGCAATTCTTGACAATATCTTGTTATTTGTTATTTTAAATCAAAAAGCATTAGTTTGCAATCCTTGTCATGCATATTTCACACTTAGCCAAAAAACTGAAGCAAATTGCAGGGAAAATTTTTATAAAGTGATCTCGACCTACGAGATCGTTGTCCAATACATGAAAAATTAAAAATAAAATCCTCGTAAAAAGAGAGAGAGTTCAATGACTACAAACAAAGCAAAAGAAATTAAAAATTTGGTTAAGTATTGGCAGGTGCATTTGAGAAAAGCTCACCTTGCGGAATCTCTTCTGGAACCTCGACAGCTGGAGGATCTTGGAACCCTAAGGAGCTAAAAGGTCGAGAGGAGTTGAAGGCCCTTCTGAAGCTGAATCTGGTAAAGGACTTTGAGGAGCTGTTGTCTGCATGGCTGGAGGAGCTGAGGAAATGTCGCCCTGTTGTGCACCTTGAGCACTAGCAGTAAGATCTGCGAACGACCGGACTTCTCCGGCCGCCTCCGATCCAAAAAATGAAAAGTCCATGTCCGGATGTTGTAGCCAAAGTGTGTATAAGAACGCACTCTCAGTCTCCAAAGTAGCGTCCTCCCGCTCTCGAATAACTCAAGCTTGAATGCGCCTCTCAGCTTAAGCAATCTCTTCTTGTGCTCTAACAAGCTGCTATTCAAGCACAGTCGCCTCTCGCTGCGCCAGACTGACTCTCTTCTCCGCGACCTCAGCCCTTTCTTCCGCAACCTCGGCACTCTTTTTAGCAGCCTTCAGCTTGTTCTTTGCTTTCTTCAGCTCCCTCTCGACCTTGTTAAATTTAGAGGTCATGGTCTCACAACGAGCTACCTCGGGAGCCAAAACTTCGTCAACATCTTTTAACTTTCCTTCCATCCTCCCCGTGAGTGACTTCGCATTCTGAGGCTCCTCTTGAAAGAAGCTCACCTCGTCCTGTAACTTCTTTCTCTCAACCTCGAGCTCTTCCTCCGTAGCCCTGAAAGCGGCCCTCTCACCTAATTGATCTTCAATTTCCTTCATCAGCTTCATCAAGGTCATGCCGGCCTGAGAGGAGAGCAAGATTAAAGCTCGAACTAGAAATATTAAGCAGGGAAGAATAAGTTTGAAGTTTAAAATTTACCAGTACTACATGGCGAGCCCACGGCCTACCAAATTTCGGCTCGCCAAATTCTCCTTCTGGAGTTTCGGGGTATGCTTCCTCATGAACTGCGGCATAAGGTTCAAGAGGTCGGTAAAGTACTCCTGCTCAGTTGCCCCTTCAGCTCGTTCCTTGGAGTCTCCCTCAGATTCCTCCTTCCTCTGCTCCTAAACTTGCCTCGGAGCTCGAGCACTTGAACCCCTTCCAATGACGACTGCCGTCTCTTTCCCGACTTTTTGGCTTTTGGAAGGTGGGGGCTGGGCTATAGCCTTCCCTTTATCTCTCACCACGGGCTCAGGCGCTGGCACAGTCGAGCTCCCTCTAGCTGGAGCTTTGGTCTTCTTGGTCGCAAGTTGACCCGCCTTCCTTTGGGTACCCTTCGGCTTGGGGGCTTGTTTTTTGGAGGCCGCAACCGTCTCGACCTGAGAAGTAGCTACATCAATGGGCTCAGGAGGCACCTGCTGGATAGGATCTGTTGGAACATCGTCCACGATCACGATGTTCGGCTTCGCGGGCCTAACCGGAGCACGAGACAAAGGCGCTACTAAAGCAAGCCTACCCATTTCTTCAAAGGAACTTATGGTTGGACTCGAGCTCTCTTCAACGAGGGGCTCGAAAACTAACGCGACCTCTCTCTTCCCGTAAACTCCAAGGTCGCGATGAGGATTCATACGCTTGCTATCGAGCGGAGGAGCAAGGCCAAGAGCTCGCAGCTCGGAATCTGAAGGCAGCAAGTCATCTAGATTGTTTTTTACAGCAACGTACCTCAACAAGGTCGCGGTTTCCTCGCTCGTAAGCCTAATACTGCTGCGGGTAGAAACGTCTGCAAAACAGAATGAGCTCATTAAAAAAATTGGGGGGTGGGGAAGGGGGAGGGGGGAAAGTGGGGGAGGTATTATTATTATTTGCGAGCTAAAGTCTTCATCTACCTGGAGAAAGGGCAAATGAACAATTTCTCAAGTAATGGAGAGAAGTGCAGGTAACTAAAAACCAGTGGACTTGTAATCTCCCACGTTTGACTTGCCACTACCTTTAGGTAAGAAATCCTTGTAAGTAGTGTTACGAGCTGAGATATAATACAACTCATCTCGCTTCTCTGTCTGGCGATTGTGAGTGCCATTGAAGCTAAATAAGCTACAAAGAATCCTCGAGCTAGGGAGGTCGAGTCTATGCCTAGCAAAAACAGCAGCCAAGGAAGTGATATAGGCATATAAGTTGGGAGTCAGCTAAAAAGGTGCGAGACTCAGATCGTTTAAAAGAGTTATCAGGTAATCAGGAATGGGAAACCTGAGCCCAACCGTCAGATGCTCGAGACTAATGGTGACAAATCCGGAAGGGGGATAAGTCGCATGATCATGGAGGGTTGGAGTCATAGCCCGACAGCTTGAGGGGAAGTGGCATTCCTCAGCTAAAGCCTTCATTGCTGAAAAACTCAAATCTGAAGCATATAGGTGGAAGACCTCCTGAGCTGCCCTTTCCCCATACGCGGGCTGAGATGTGGAAGGCTTAGCTCACCCCATAAATTCTTCTGCGACCTCACCGCTTTGGGAGGTCGCACCCTGAGTGTTTCTAACTTGCTATTCTATTTGTTCCTCAGGGGTAGAAACTTCATCAGCATTACCAATTTGATGACTGCGACGTGAACGACCTAACATCTACAGAGTAAAGAGAGTGGCATCAGAACGCTGAAAGTGTATTGAACCTAATGAGCCAAAACAAGGAATTCCTAAGTCTATTTTCCTATGTGTCAGGTCGCGCGCTTTACTACTAAAAGTGGTAGGGGCCCAGAATGCGAGCCCATCAGGTCACTTTGGCCCACCAAGCTAAAAGGACTGATACCTAAGGCTACGACCCTACATCTACAGCACTTCTATCAAACAGTTCAAAGGCAAGCTACCTCAAATACAAGCACCAAAATTATTCAAACAATCAAAAGTCGCAAGCAACATATACGAAGTTTGAAACTCAAGCAACAAAACCTTACCAATAGGCAGCAAGATTCACAAGCATCGAGACCATTTCAATAAATAGCAAAAGATTTCAAACAACATATAGAGCATTTGAAACACAAAACATGCATGCAAGATTCGAAATCAAGAAGCACATTAGAAGAAGATGCATGCCAAAAAATCAGAAACGACTAAGAAAATCTGGAAGCCAGTTTAGGGGACTTACTTTGTACGCGCATTTGTTGATGGAGGACTTTGATCCCAAAAGAAGATGAATTCGAATAGACTGACGTGAGGGTGAGAAGAAATGAAGAAAGTAAAAAATAAAAGTGAGAAGGCACTGAGTTTATACAGGCGTGGGCCTCTATCCCCAGTCGTTCGATCTAGCAAAAGAGTAACCGTCATAGATCTGACGGTTCAGCGCAAGCTTCGGTCTCTTGTCATCGTGCACTGTCAGTTACAAGACGTGCACATTAAATGCGCACAACCTGAGACGTATTTATGGTACCGATGCTTGCAAAGTCACCACGTGTCAAAAGTAACGGGTCAAAAGTCGAAGCGACACCCAATGAACTTGCAAACAGTTAATTGGAAGAATCTTGTTCAGCTCTCAGCCCGCAGATCGCACTAAGAGTTAGGGGGCTAGTGTTATGCTCGTTTTCTCGACATGGGCAAATGGGCAGCTGAAAACCCAAAAGACGAGTATAGTAACAAAAGGCCCGTAAGGCCCAGCCCTCAGGTAGCGGCGATAAGCTTGCTAGACCCTCCAGCTCGTGCTTCCGACAAGCTTTTCTCAATGCCTTCCAGCTCGTATGTATATCAGATTCACTTTAAGGCATTCTCAGTCCGCGTCCATGTCAGAGTCCACCTCAACATCTCTTCAGCTCGCAAAGACGAATAGAGTCAGAACAACGAGCTCGCACTAAGTAACCCCTCAAGAAGCGGATGCTAGAACGTCCTGACTTTGCGATTTCACGCCAACCCGATCTCTACAGTTCTCAAGAGACATTTAATGCAGTGACGACTATGCATTTAATACAGAGAAAACTTTACTTGGAGCATTTAATGCAAGCATGGGCATGAGAGAATGATTATGTGCAGCGACAATAACTGCAGTATGACTTAAGTCAAATTAGTTAAAAGTAATGATGATTTTTAGCGTATAAAACATTCAATTGTCACTCCCCTTCTCTATAAATAGGGGGGATGTTCATTGTAAAAGAGAGAAAAAAGATCAGTATTACTGTCACTCTGCCAAAGTATATTCAGGATGACTGTGAAAGTAAGCACACTTGCCGAATCACATAAAAATTCTTGTCTTTTACACTCTTCCTCCCCCTCTTCTTTTGTTATTAATTGCTCCTTCACTATCACTCATCTACCTTAACTAGAATTTAATCGTCTTTATTGTCACTTACCAACCTTAAATAATAATACTTATTATCATTTATTATCATAACCGCAGTCTTGGCCTTTGAATCTCTAGGTCGACCGATTCCAGACGTTGACAGATATTGGTTGGAATGTCTATTATTCTTATTCTTATTTTGTACATCTAGTTTTTTCATGTTTGAAGCGTGTAATTTTTTTTTTTTTAAGAACCATTAAAACAACCTAGCATATATTAACCATAGAGTAATATTATTGGAGTAGCTCATATTATTGTAACTTGTATTATTATTTGTTATCGATAGAATATTACTGATTGAGTAAGGTAATCGAAACAATTTTTAAAAAAGATATTATAATTTACAATTTGATATGAGTAACAAAAACTGGTGGAGTAATAATAAGAAGAAGTTGGAAGTCTATGACGAAGATTAAGTGAACATAATATGTTATCGAATTTTTAATTATTTATTTCTTTTTATTTATTTTTGTTTGGTTATTACTAATTCAACACTACGCTTTCTTTTGTTTTCTTAAAGCTACGGTGATGATGAGAAAAATTGATGATTGATATCAATTTTATATGGGAGTGCCATGAAAAATGGTTCAAGTTTTGTAATTTAAAAACAAAAATATTAGGCAGGACCTGCCTCTATAAGGGAGGGGGATAGGGATTAATTAGGTAATGTAATTATTAAATGAGTAATACTGGGCTTTTAAATATTGTACCTAAATTTATGTTCATATAATATGATATGTGAGTTGTCAACATTCTATTAATTATCTCATTATTTATAAGATGTTGACAATTCACATATCATATAATTTAAGTATTATTTGGACAAAATATTTAGAAAGCCTAACATAAACATGTCATTGGTGGGACGGAGATAGACATGGAGATGCGATAGAGAAGAGATAGATAATTGTAGATCTATCGAGACAAAAATGAGATTATATTGCTTCCCTATATAATAATGTATTTATTAATCACATTTTTCAACAAATATTGAAATCCTACATTCAAATAGTTATATTCAAAATTTGATCATTTATTTCACTATTTATTATTATTGTTTTTAATATTATATAATTGATATGATTGTGACAGTAATTTGTTGTCTTAAATTTTCTTATATTGATATCAATAAAATTGTGAGTTTAAATAAATAATATTGTTAAATTTGTAATGGTTTAACAAATCATATGAACAAACACTAAATAGGTATGTAATGAGCATATCCCACCCATCCACCCAAGTTTTCTTTATTTTTAATTCTCTCTCTTTTTTTAAAAAATAGAAAAAAAATGTTCTTTACCTTTAATTAGGAATAAATAATACTAGAGATTTCAATTTATGTTTTAAATTTAGTATAAAATGACATTTCACACAAAAATACAAATGGGAATACCTTTATTATTATTCTTATTTCCTATTTATCATTTTTGAAGCTTGTACCCTTTTTAAGAACCATTAAAACAATCTAGCTAGTGTATATTAACCATCCAATTATAGCATTGGGGTGGGTCATATTCTTGCAACCTTTTTTTTTTTTTTTTTGAGAACTTGGAATATCATTAAACATCTCAGAAATGGGAACATTAAACATACAGACCAAACATCCCAGAAATGGGAACATGAAACATATAGACCAGGCACCCAACCAAGATGGAATACAACATATTAAGCGCACATGTCTAGAAGAAACCGAGCATTCGGCCAAGAGCAAATACAACAAATCAGGCACACATGACCAGATGAACCCAAAAGAGGAGAGGAAACAGA
Organism: Litchi chinensis; assembly: GCA_019925255.1. Classification (NCBI taxonomy): domain Eukaryota; kingdom Viridiplantae; phylum Streptophyta; class Magnoliopsida; order Sapindales; family Sapindaceae; genus Litchi; species Litchi chinensis. The sequence continues at coordinate 2,076,429 of CM034466.1, read as the reverse complement.
AAGGCCAGAACGACAGTCATGCAATTCCTAATCAAGGAAAAGCAAAACGTCCCTAACACTAGCCAGATACAAAGGTCATAACATTTGAAAAAACAAAAATTATTAACAATAAACTTGAAATAAAACCAATTGCAACACAATATAAACAATACAAAACAGCCTCCTAACACCGAAAACAACATCTGTTGCGCCGGAAGATCCAAGGCTCTCCACTGCAATCGACCATCCAGGAAGCAAGTGTTGACCACCAGTCTTCAATCAAACTCCGCGAGCCATCAGCCTACGATCTTGACAAAAGTGGGTTTCGATGGCTAGATCTAAATGATCTAAACCCAACCATTTAAAACCCAAAACCCCTACCATAACCTAGAGAAGGGGAAGGAAAATGGGGAAGAACCCCAACCATGGCTCTGCAGTAGATCCGAACTAACCATCGATGGAGTTTTTAAGGGTTAGATTTAAAAAATCTCTTGATCCAACCCTTAAAAACCCTTAAAATTGAAGGAGATCGTCGAGAGGAAGAGGAAATGTAAAGAAAACGGTGAAAAACGACTCCCAGAACACACAGATCTATCTAAAGATGCAATTGGGAAGAGAGCCTCTCTCTCTAGAAGGTTTCTAGAGAAAGACTCAAACCCAAACTCCATATTATTGCAACTTGTATTCTAAATTTTGAATAAAATGATACTTCACTATATAATATAAGTTATGGGTCCTTAGCATTATTGTATCTATTATAGTGCCCAATCTCATAAATTTATGGATTTATCATCGGGGGAGAGAGGTGTTAAACCCGAGATGTCAGCTTTGTGTCCCATCTCTTGATTCATGATATGGGAGAGAGGGATGTTGAACCCGAGATGTCAACTTTATTGAAAAATATGTATGATTATCAACAAAATAATTTATAGTAGCATATTCTATATTTAATAAGCAAATTTTTTGCTCATATTGATAGGCATTGTAACGATAAAGACCCATGATTGGATCACAATCATCCCACAAATAACATTCAACAAGCACTAGGCAACAGTATAAGAGAAGTAGAAACAGCTACAAATTCATAGCTTGCGCCATAAACTAGCCATCAGGAAGATCAACCAACCGCAAGAAGATCAATCAACCGCGACAAAAGAAATCAAAGGAGGTGCGGGGAGTTGAATATGCCGCGGAAAGCACTTTTGAAGCTATGATGGAATTAGCTGCTTCTGTGTAATGAATTCCATCCCAGTTTATGAACTTGGATCCTACGTCACAAACTTGAGAGCCAGGATTCCCACAAGTCACCCTTATATTGTAGTTGTATGGTGGTCCTCCATTGCCACAACATGCCATTAATGGACTTGAGAAACCTGAGTATACATGCACCCAGATGATTTATCTTTTTATGTTATCAAGACATATAAAGCACTAAAGAGCACTTTCTGAAAAAGCACTTATCGAGTGTTTTTCAAGCGAGCACATTATGTTTTTATGATATATAAAAATATGCTAGATGTTTATAAGAAAAATTCACGAGTACTGTATATGTTTATCTTCAATCAATTAACACAATAAAATAGATATAAAAGCAACCTTGAGTGTTTAAAAAGCGCTGTTGGCAATACCAATTGTGTTCTCGAACATATTCTTACAAAGGTGTTTGGGCTTCTCTACTTAAAGGGAAAAAGTAACGAGAGAGTTCAAAGTTTTCCATAACTATTAAATTCAAAAGTTTTATGTTATAACATAAATATTCAACTAATGATATTAGGCTCTTTAACACACCCCTCACTTGTCAGCCCAGCAGCATGTGGACCAAGCCCAAATACATATTTTGAACCTAAAAATGTTGGTACAAACAGAGTTTCGATACTATATCAATAACCACTAGACCCAAATAGTTAAAAATTTGACTAAGTGAGCTCTAATACATCAAATTTTTTAAAAGGTTAAAATTATAATGTTCTAGTTTCATTGGGGTAAAATGATAATTTTACACGCCCTTACTAAAGTAAGGGGCAAATTGGTTTTTTTCATGTTTCTATTTGGTTTAACCGTTAGTTAATTAACGAGATTGACTAATTTGACACTTTTTCAAAATTTTATAGAATATTTGATATATTTTCTAAATATAATTAAAATTTTGACACTTTCCCGAAATATAAAGATGAAAATGAAATTTACCCATCAAATAAAGGATTTACTAACGTTATAAGGCTCTTGAACAGAAGTAAAAATGATTTAGCTAGCTTACCATATTTGATGGAGTTGGCAATGAGATCTTGCTTAATGGAATATATATCTACATAGACTATAGTAGCATCCTTCAGTTCCGATCTCATCTCTTGACACAAATGGAGCAGTCCTTCATTGAACACTTTCGCCGCATCATTGTAATTTGAAATGCATCCATGAGGATCCAAAACTTTATTCTCAACCAATGAAAGCTGTTGAGGGAGACAACCTAGAGGTCCAGTGTTGTGAATCCAAAATTTCCTGCCCCCTTCATTATACAAAACCTGCAGTTGATGTACTCGGACAGGAGATAAGAATTTTTATTTTGTGTTGTCATACACTTGCTAATCCAACAAAACATCCAAAAATCAATGAATATCAAACAATTCACAATACCTTTAAGTTTCATTCGAGCCTTCATTAAAATGTATAAAGTTCCAATTGGTTTATTTTACTATCAACGAGCTCTCCTGTAAGGTAAGTTTCTAAATATCTTTTAAAAAAAAAAAAAAATCCAAGAGCGGTTTCCGATGAGTTTTAAAGGTTCATAATAACACGATAAATTGCTGATCAATTTAAAATCAACAATATTTTTTTCCAAAAAACTTCAATCTTTCACGAAAGCAGAGATCTCTAAAATCTCAATTGTTAGACAAGAACAACATAAAGAATTATAGTGGTTCGATAGTATGTGTCGACGTTGGAATTCAGTCGACGAGTAATCAATGCCCAATACCTGCAATCAATGTGAGAAAGCACAAATACCAAGAAAAGACAAAGACAGAAACAGAGGATCAAACGAGGAACACGGAGCTTTTACGTGGTTCGGCAATAATTGGCCTACGTCCACGACTGTCTGTCTCTTTAATTCTGCAGAGTGACAGTATATTATTCAATATTGTCCTCCTGTTACAATGATCTCGATCCCTATTTATAGGGAAAGAAGAGTTACAATTCTGATTGTAGCAAAATTAGGAAGAGAATCCTGAATTAATTTCATTCCCTAAACAATTGGAAAAAATAAGGAAAAGAATTATAAATTAATTATGTTTCCTAATATTTTTAGATAATATTAGGAAATTACTATATTTATCTCAAGATAATGTTGACTTGATTTTGAATTTGAATTGATCTCCATATCTGACGAGGGAATCATGGTTTGATTGGACAATTGCCATATTTGGAGAGAGAATCACGTTTGAACTTGGTAACTGCCTGCTCTGGAAGATATGATGCTTATCACGTGTCTAAGCGAGCTGACGTGTCATGGTGATCCCAATCTCGAGCTCGCTGAGAGACGAGCTGCGCAGGCGGCGAGCTGCGACCTGGCTACACTCATGGGTCTGTTGATGCCAGCTGGAAATCTTGATGGCCTTTGAGTCAATACTGGGCCTCATCTGATGGGCTTTGACTACACTGACCTCATTGGGTCTTCTTATCGGGTTTTAAATGGGCCTAAATTGGACTTTTACCAGCCCAACTACTGAGTCCGAAAAATATGCATAACATTAGCCCCCCAGCTTCTCAGTTTGCTTCAGCGAGCTGGGAGCTTGATTTGCTGGTAAAAGTTGGCTTCCTTGGCACGCTTACTTTCATAACTGCCTCTGTACACTTTCAAATTCCACCTTTTCAGTTTTGACACGTGGCGATCATGCAAATGGTAACTGAAGAGACACCTGCACGTCCTTTACAAGCGTATTTAATGCGCACGTCTTTCAACTGACGGCTGCATGATTTCCAAAGCCACGTTTCGCGCTGCACCGTCAGATTTATGACGGTTACTCTTTCCCAAGATCTGACAGTTGGGGTTCACACTTGTTTGTCTATATAAGACATTGGCCCCTTTCCATTTTCTTCTTTCATCTGTCACTTTCTTCCAAAGCAAACAAGCGTTTCAAGCTTTTAAGCATCCAGGACCCACAATCCTTTCTCGAAATCATCAGCCTTTCTCCCCGTTTTTTATCTCGTCAACAGTTCAAGGTGAGGCTTCTTTTTCTTCAAAACTTTTTTGTTTTGGGTTCATCTTGCTCCATCACCATTGTTGTTCCTGCAATGATATATATGTATTTATTTATTTATTTTTAGATGTCTTCAAGTGGAACTCGCAAGGGGATGATTCCAAGCAATGAAGCTCGTGAGCATGACAAAGCCCGAACTCATGCTATTCAGGGAAGAGAGGCTCGTGAAGCATTCGCTCGTCATCCCACATCGCTAAAACGTCCTGAGGTGGAAGGACTTGTCAAGCAATTCCATATTCCCTTCGGTTGCCGTATACTGCTGCCTGATTCAAACAATCATGCATGCTATCCACCCAGGGGATTCATCGCTGTCAGCACCCAGCATCTCGAGCAGGGGTTACGGTTCCCCGTTCCACCGTTCTTGGTCGAATTTCTCAACAAAGTCAAGCTCGCGCCATTTCAACTGACTCCCAACTCTTATACGCAGTTGATCTCGCTGGCTGTAGCCTTCTTCAGGAATGGCCTTCATGCCCCTACACCGAGGATTATTCAGCAGTTTTACTCCTTCAAGGCCGTGTCTGCGGGAGATGGAGAGAAACCGGATGGCATCTATTATCTCACAGCTCGCCAGTCGCAATACAAAGACCTTTTGCCCAAAGGAGAAGCGAAAGGCAAATCCAACGTTGGGCCGTACAAGACGAGTTGGTTTTATATCTCGTGCCCATCTCTTGCAGATCTCCAAAACTTCAGCTTCGTCCTAAAACCAGGTACTCATAAGAAAATTTAAGCGAGCTGACTTTGTCTTGTATCTTCATTACTTATCATTTTTTGACCATTTGTTGTGCAGTGCTGAAGATGGACGAGTCTCCTCTTAACAGCGGGGAGGAACGAGCTCTTGACAAGCTCGCCAAATCGAACGACGCGGGCATCAGCAGCAGATTCGACGATGCTATCCTTAGAGCTTACAAGCTTGCTCCTTCTACGGACTCCCATCTTCTGCGAGCTGGGGAAGATATAGGCAAGATGAGTGACAGGCCTAGACTTCCTTCTGTTTTTGAGGTTTCTGTTCAGGATGCGTCTACTTCCCGACCTCCGCCAGCAGTTTCTTCATCATCAGAGGATGCCATTCGCTCGGATAACATTCGCTCGCCTTCTCCATCTCGGAAGACTTCTTCTCGAGGTGCTCCTGCTCGCACCTCGTCTAAAGCAAGATCATCTTCAGCTCGCACACCAACGAAGGCGAAGCCGTCTTCAACTCGCAACCCTTCAAAGGGTGCGTCTAAAAAAGGTTCTTCTACAATTCCTGCTCCAGTTCGGACAGGTTCAGACCCAGTCCCTGTGGCTTCTACTGCACAGGCTGACCCATCATCTTCTCCACATCACACATCTACTCCAGGGGCTTCACTGCCATCCCCAGCTCGTGCTCCAGCCCCTGCTCCTTCTTCTACGAAACTCCCAGCCAACAGGAGGAAACTTATACTCATGAAATCTCCTCCTGCAAGTCCCTCTGTATCTAAAGCTTCCTCGACTCCTTCAACAAAACGGCCTGCCGAAGACTTGGCCACTCCAGCAGCACCCTCAAAACGCTCTAAACTATCTGCCCAGGACCAGGCTCCTGCAATTGCTGCATCCAACGAAGCGCCTGTTGTTGCTGAAGCTACTGTCCCTGCGACCGCCGCTCCCAGCGAGGTGCATGATGCTGCTAAAGCCACTGCTTCCTCAACTGTTGCTCCTAACGAGGTGCCTCTCTCAAACGTGTTTGCAAATCTTCAGTCACCTCCTACTTCCAGTTCGCAGCCGGGGAAAGGTGATGCTCCTTCTAAGGTTGCTCCCCAGTCATCCCGAGCTGGCCCCAGCGGACATGCGACTAAGCGTACCGTTGTATCGCGACGAGGTGGTTCTTATGATGATGCACGCGATATCCCGGAGCGCGAGAGAACTCCTTCCCCAACCAGATCAGACATCGAGCTGGGTCCTGGAGGAAGATATTTAAATGCCTTCCTTGACAACTGGGCAACAATTATGCTCAATCACGCAAATGTCTTGGAAAATAGGTGTCTTAAGGGCGAGGACCTAGATGAGTTCGCGGCTCGCCATTGCATGCTGGTAAGTTATTTTTCCTCATCTGTTGATTCCCTTACTTGACTAGATTTTAATCCGTTCATAATTTCCAGGGTGCCCTTGCTGCAATGAAGCGAAAAAGGGAGACAAAGGCTACTAAGGATGAGATGAGGAAGCTGGAATTCGACCTGGAGGCGGCTACTGAGGATTTAGCTAAATTAGCCTCGGGCAGAATAGAAGGTCAAGAAGCTCAGATCGCTAAGGCGAACGCTGCAAGTCAAGCCTTTGAGGAAGCTCTAAAGAAGATGGAACACGAGCACATCATGCTAAGAGACGAGCTTCTCAAGGTGAAAGAGGACCTGAGGCAGTCCGAGCAGCGAGCTGAATTGGACGAGCAGAGGGCTTCAGCTGCAGAAGAAAAGGTCGAAGTGCTTCATCGCCAAGTTGAAACTGCCTTGGCGCGGGCTGAAGCTGCTGAGAAACAGGCCGAGGAGGCAAGGAAGCGAGCTGATGAGGTGGGCACTGCAGCTAAAAGTGCTGAGGAGGCTGCAACCAAACGAGCCGAGGTGCTAAAGCAGCAAGTGGGGGAGGCTATTCAGCGAGCTGATGCTGCGGAGCAACGTATTGAAGACATGAAGAAAGAGGCTGAGGTCGTCAATCGTCTCGCTGATAATGCCTTCGAAGAGCTGTCGGTCTTCAGAGAGCAAGCAGCTCAAGAACTGGAAGTGCGGGTTGCAGATGCAAAGGACGAGGCCGAGGCACGAACAGGTCGTGATTTCCTCTACACACTGTGGATGTCCCATCCAGGAATGGATTTTTCTATCTTTGGGGACATAGGGCTTGAAACCGTTGAGGAATTTAAAGCAGAAGCTGCCTCGTCTACTGCTGGTCCAGAATCTTTGGCTGATCCAGATCCTCCTGCTCAAAACTAATAGCTCGTTTTCTTTCCTTTTTTATGTAATCAGTTTTTCAGTTTTTCATACTTAATGAAAATTTCTTTCATTATTTCTGCGTTGACTGTTCTTCAGGCTTTTGTATACTTTATACTCTTCATATTTCTTGCGAGCTGATAATCAATGAACCCAAAATCTGGTAATAATTAACGCAATTACTTGTTTTACCAACTTAATAAAATTTTGCAGGTATAAGTAATTGGTTTATCAGAATGTTTGATGAGCTATACAGGGGTACTTAGTCCTCTGCTTTTTAGGCTCTTTCATTTATAGCGAGCTATGCAGGGGTCGTCACCTCACCTGCTTTTTAGGCTCTTTAGGCGAGCTATGCAAGGACACTTAGTCACTTGCTTTTTAGGCTCATTCATTTATAGCGAGCTATGCAGGGGTCGTCACCTCACCTGCTTTTTAGGCTCATTAGGCGAGCTATGCAAGGACACTTAGTCACTTGCTTTTTAGGCTCATTCATTTGTTCTTTGAACTGTTGAGTTCGGAGCCCGTTAGCCTGGTGAGGAAAGTTGAATCAAAAACAGGGGAAGAATGGAGCTATCATTTATAATTAATCCATATTACAAATAATGAAAAACTTATTGATAATAAGGGCGGAGATGCTCGGCATTCCAAGCTCTGGGGACTTCTGCCCCATTTACATTAGCTAAGCGATAAGCTCCATTTCCCAAGGCTGTTTTGACAACATACGGTCCTTCCCAGTTAGGGCCTAAGGATCCGTCACTTGGCTTGCGGGCTCCTGGTAGAATGAGGCGTAGGACTAAGTCTCCCTCATTGAATCGGCGAACCCGAGCATTCTTATTGTAGTACCTCGCTATTCTTTGCTGATAAACAGCTACCCTTAGCCTGGCCGTTTCCCTGTGTTCTTCAAGCAGGTCCAGGTTTGTTGCAAGTAGCTGATCATTGTCATTTGGATTGAAGGTCGCTCTTCTTTGCGAGGTGACTTCAAACTCAGCCGGGATCATAGCCTCCGATCCGTATACCATTGAAAATGGAGTCTCGCCAGTGGAGCTGCGAGCTGTGGTTCTGTAGGACCATAATACTTTTTGAAGCTCATCTACCCATGCTCCTTTCTTTGCTTCCAGTTTCATCTTCAGGGTCTGCTTGATGATCTTATTCACTGCTTCAACTTGGCCATTGGCTTGTGGATGATCCACTGCTGAGAAGCTCTTAACGATTTTGAGGTCGTTGCAGAACCTGAGAAACTGGTCACTAGCGAACTGGGTCCCGTTATCGGTTATAATCTGCTGTGGGACTCCGAATCTGCAAATAATGCTGCTCCATACAAACTTCTCAATCTTTGTTGTGGAGATTTCAGCTAGCTCCTTCGCTTCCGCCCACTTGGTGAAGTAATCTACCGCGACCACCGCATGTTTGCATCTTCCCCGAGCCATTGGTAGAGGTCCAATCAAATCCATCCCCCAGATAGCAAAGGGCCATGGGCTCACCATCTGTTGGAGGTAAGCAGGTGGAGCTCGCGGAATATGAGCAAATCTCTGACACTTGTCGCATTTCTTCACTAAGTTGATGGCGTCTTGCCTCATAGTGGGCCAGTAGAAGCCTTGACGTAGTGCTTTTTGAGCTAGAGACAGCCCCCCAGCGTGGTTCCCGCAATGGCCTTCATGTATTTGTCTTAATACTGTTTCACATTCAGGACCATCAATACACCTTAGCAGTGGAGCTGAGAACCCCTTCTTGTACAGCGCATCATCATAGATGCAATACCTGGCTGCTCTAGCTCGAATACGCCGAGCCTCCAGCTTGTCACGAGGTAGCTTTCCATCCTGTAAATAGCTGAGTATCGAGCTCATCCAGGAGTCAGACTGCACAATGATGGCCATTGTCACATTCTTTTCCTCTGTACTTGGAGCTGGTAGAAACTCAACTGGGATTGCCCCAAGGAAATCTGTGTCTCGTGTAGTCGCGAGGCGAGCTAGTGCATCAGCATGCGAGTTCTGAGCTCGCGGGATCTGTTTCATTTCGTACTTGTGGAATGCACCTAGCAGCTCGTGAACTTTCTGGAGGTAGAGGGCCATTTTTGGTCCCCTGGCTTGATATTCCCCCAATACGTGGCCGACAACGAGCTGCGAGTCACTAAAGATCTTCAAGCGTTCAGCTCGCATCTCCTTAGCCAGACGTAGACCCGCGAGCAAGGCTTCATACTCAGCCTCGTTGTTTGTTGCTTGAAAGCCAAACCTTAGGGCACAAAGGATTTTGTGGCCTTCCGGACTAATTAGTAGAATTCCAGCTCCAGCCTTCTGCTCGCTGGCTGATCCATCAACATATAGCTCCCAAGCCGGACCTTCGGAAGACTCGGCCTCGTCATCTACAGATCCTGTAAACTCCGCAATGAAGTCCGCTAGAGCTTGGGCTTTGATAGCCGTCCTTGGCTTGAATTGGATGTCGAACTGTGCGAGCTCCACTGCCCATTTCAACAAACGACCTGAGGTGTCTGCTTTCTGCAAGACTTGCTTCAACGGATACTTGGTGAGGACTTCGATGGTATGAGCTTGAAAATAAGGTCGCAGCTTCCTCGACGCAATCACCAGGCAGTAAGCCAGTTTCTCCATCTGCGAATATCTGGTTTCAGCATCCTGTAACCGTTTGCTCACATAATAGACCGGAAGCTGCGTCTTTTCTTCTTCCCTCACCAGGGCGGCACTCAGAGCCTGCTCAGACACTCCCAAGTATAAGATCAGCTTTTCTTCTTCTCTGGGCTTGGAAAGAAGTGGAGTTCGTCCCATATACTCCTTCAACTGCTGGAAGGCTACTTCACATTGTTCAGTCCACTCGAAGCTCTTTGCTTTCTTCAGAATGTCAAAGAAAGGGACACATTTGTCTGTTGCCTTTGAAATGAACCTACTCAATGCTGCGACCTGGCCATTGAGGCTCTGTACGTCCTTTACCCTGGTAGGCGACCTCATGTCAATCAGTGCTTTGATCTTCTCGGGGTTTGCTTCAATTCCTCTACTATTAACCATGAAGCCCAGGAACTTCCCTGAAGCTACTCCAAATGCACATTTGAGCGGATTTAACTTCATCTGAAAGCTCCTCAGAATTTGGAACATTTCTCTCAGGTCGTTAACATGGTCACCTATCTGCTTGGATTTCACCAGCATATCGTCCACATAGACCTCCATGGTTTTTCCAATTTGTTCTTTGAACATCATGTTCACCAAGCGTTGATAGGTCGCTCCAGCATTCTTCAAACCGAAGGGCATTACCTTGTAGCAATATAGCCCCCGATCAGTCATGAACGAGGTGTGCTCTTCGTCTTCGGGCTTCATTGGGATCTGGTTATATCCCGAGTATGCATCCATGAAGCTCAGGAGCTCGTGGCCAGCTGTAGCATCCACGAGCTGATCTATCCTTGGCAGGGGAAAACTGTCTTTGGGACATGCTTTGTTTAGGTCGGTGAAGTCGATGCAAGTTCTCCACTTCCCGTTCTTCTTTTTCACCAGCACGGGGTTGGCAACCCAGGTCGGGTAGTAAGCTTCTCTGATGAACTTGTTAACCAGAAGCTTGTCCACCTCTTCCTTTAGTGCCAAGTATCGTTCCCCTGTCATTGCTCTTCTCTTCTGACGAACTGGCTTGAAATGAGGATCAATGTTCAGCCTGTGAGACATCACCTCTGGATCTATTCCCACCATGTCCTCATGATTCCATGCAAACACATCCAAGTTCGTTTTTAAGAAGTCAGCGAGCTGGATTCTCAGCTCCGGGGTTAATCCTCTTCCCAACTTCAAGCATCGCTCAGGATCTACCTCGCTGACTGGTACATCTTCTAACTCCTCAATTGGACCGGTAACTTGGTCTGCATCTACCTCGCGAGGGTCCAGGTCGTGACTGACTCCCTTCTCAGTCATAGCTCGTGGCTCGCCTCCTGAGACCACGTTCACCTTCTTTCCTCTTACACCCATCTTCACAGCATCTTCATAGCAACGACGAGCTAGGTGCTGTTCTCCTCGAACGCATCCGATGCCATTAGGAGTTGGGAACTTCACTGTCAGAGTTCTGGTCGAAGTAACCATGTCCAACTCGTTCATAGCAGGTCTTCCGAGGACCACGTTATATGCTGATGGGCAGTCGATTATCAAGAAATCTGTCAAGGTTGTTGCCTGACGACCTGTCTCCCCTAGAGTTAGTGGCAGCTTAATCTGCCCTACTGGTATCACAGCATCTCCAGTGAATCCGAATAAAGGCTCCGGGGATGGCCTCATTTGCTCTGTTCGCAGCCCCATCTGGTCAAAACAGCTCCTATACAACACGTTCACCGAACTTCCGGTATCGATCATGATGCGCCTAACTTCCATATCGCTGATTTTAGCTCGTATAACCAGCGCGTCGTTATGAGGACAGATCACTCCTCTAGCATCTTCTTCTGTAAATACGATCTCGTCCGAGGTCGGCTTTGCTCTTTTGGTGGGTCCCTCCGACCCGTTGAGTTGAAATGAATGATTCGCCTCTCGGACGTATCTCTCATGCGATCTGTGGGAATCACCTGCAATATGGGGGCCACCATAAATAGTAAAAATGGTTCTTACCGCAGGTTCCTGACCTTGCCCGGAAGCTTGTTGCTGTTGCTGTGTGGCTGTTGCTGTTGAGGTCGTTGCTGGTGAGGTCGCTGGTCAGTAGGTCTTGCCACATATTCTCCCAAGCGACCTCGCTTGATCAATTTTTCAATGGCGTTTTTCAACGCCCAGCAATCTGAGGTACTGTGCCCGACCTCATTATGATAGGCACAGAATTTGTTCTGGTCTCTGTGCTGAATTGGAGCCCTTATAGGATTGGGCCTCCCAAAATCCTCCTTATTCCGCTCGGCAGCGTAAATCCTGTCCGGTGATGTCGTCAGGACGCTGTATCCTTCCTGGTGACCCCAACGCTGAGGTCGCTCATGCCTTGGCTCTCTTCTCGCTCTTTTGGCGATCTGATTACTTGAGCCATTATTCCTTCCTTCTTCATTCCGGTCGTTGTTTCTCCTTTTTGGCTGGCTGGAACTGCCCGCTTCATTCTTCTGATTCTGCTTTTTCGGGCCGAAGGTCTCTTCCCATCTGATCTCTTTCGCAGCTCGCTCGTAGAACTCTCCCAGATCCTTCACTGGGGTCTTGTAAATACTCTCGTATAACTTTCCATCCTTGCGCAGCCCAGCTGAGATCGCTGTCAGTATGCTCTCATCTGATGGATGTTCAACATTTGCGACCTCGCGTCTAAACCTGGTGATATATTCTTTCAGTGATTCACCCTGACGCTGAAAAATCGTAGCTAGGTGGCAGGATGGAGCGAGCTGCCTTCTCAGTGCCCTGTATTGACCAACGAACTTCTGTTGGCATTGCTCCCAACTTCCTATGCTGCGAGCTGGGAGATTCTTGAACCACGTCCTTGGAATATCCCCCAATGTAGCGGGGAATACTCGGCACTTCACCATCGGACTTCCTGTCTGCAGGTCCATCTGAACGTTGAATGCGTCTAGATGGTCATATGGGTCACTGTCCCCATTGTACTGCTGAATGGTTGGCATCTTGAACCTTAGAGGGAGAGGTTGTGTCTCAATTTCCCTTGTGAATGGGGTCCTATCTCCGTAGAGCCCACGCTGTTCCAGAACTCCAGGTCGCGCTTCCAACTGCCGGACCCTTCGGAGGAGCTCCTCTACTTGGGGGTCTCGGAGTTCATATCTCCTCCTGTGATCATGACTTGGAGCCGGATGTTCAGGGTCATACCTTTCGTCTTCCTCGAATTGGTCCTCATGATGATGGGACCTTACCTGCTGCCCATCCACTTCATCGACATAACGAGCTACGGCTCGGACTCTGCCTTGGCCAACTTCTATCCGCCTGTTTCCATCCTGGCTCATTCTTGCTACCAGGCTGTCAGGACGTGCGACCTCCCTTTCGTGTTGAACAGGGTGTCTTCCGGCCCTCGAACGCGCATTAGATGAGCGAGCCGAGTCTGCAGGTCGCGGGACTTCCCTTGCTAACCTTTCAGGTCCTCGCGCCGTTTCAGGAGGCTGGGGCACTCCTTGTGGTGCCTGAACTTCCACCCTAGTCACGTTCTGAGCCTGGGCCTGCACCAACATGTTGACGGCTTGTGTGAGCTGTCTAACCGTATCCTCCAAAGCTTCTTGTCTCTGCAACAACGCATTCTGTCCTTCGGCCATCTGGGCGACTGGAACCATTTGACGGTGAGGCAGAGGAGGGATGCCTGGCGCAGCCCCGAGTATCTGTCCTTGGGACGGGCCTGCTGCATGCGTGGTTGCATCTTGCCCAGGCTGTAAGTTCTGCTGAGGTTGGTTCATGTGACTTTCTGCCTGGTCATCATCTCCAAGGAACCTGTTTGATCTAGTCTTTGCCATATCGTCAGAAGTTGATGAACTGAGATGAAAAAGATTGCAGTCTGGGGCCCCTCCTTCTAGCGCCAAAATGTCGACGTTGGAATTCAGTCGACGAGTAATCAATGCCCAATACCTGCAATCAATGTGAGAAAGCACAAATACCAAGGAAAGACAAAGACAGAAACAGAGGATCAAACGAGGAACACGGAGCTTTTACGTGGTTCGGCAATAATTGGCCTACGTCCACGACTGTCTGTCTCTTTAATTCTGCAGAGTGACAGTATATTATTCAATATTGTCCTCTTGTTACAATGATCTCGATCCCTATTTATAGGGAAAGAAGAGTTACAATTCTGATTGTAGCAAAATTAGGAAGAGAATCCTGAATTAATTTCATTCCCTAAACAATTGGAAAAAATAAGGAAAAGAATTATAAATTAATTATGTTTCCTAATATTTTTAGATAATATTAGGAAATTACTATATTTATCTCAAGATAATGTTGACTTGATTTTGAATTTGAATTGATCTCCATATCTGACGAGGGAATCATGGTTTGATTGGACAATTGCCATATTTGGAGAGAGAATCACGTTTGAACTTGGTAACTGCCTGCTCTGGAAGATATGATGCTTATCACGTGTCTAAGCGAGCTGACGTGTCATGGTGATCCCAATCTCGAGCTCGCTGAGAGACGAGCTGCGCAGGCGGCGAGCTGCTGGCTGGCTCATGGGTCTGTTGATGCCAGCTGGAAATCTTGATGGCCTTTGAGTCAATACTGGGCCTCATCTGATGGGCTTTGACTACACTGACCTCATTGGGTCTTCTTATCGGGTTTTAAATGGGCCTAAATTGGACTTTTACCAGCCCAACTACTGAGTCCGAAAAATATGCATAACAGTATGCTTATGTCTATTCTTGTTTGCTTCAAGTCCGGACCTATCAATCCGTGCCCTTTACTCTATCAATTAGTCCCACATATTATATATATAAATATGAGTCATATAATCAACAACAACAATACTATAGGTTGAACTCACCTTAACAGCATTCTTAATTTCAGTAATGACAGATGGAATTCTTTTGATAACTTGCACATACGATAGATTTTTTGCAAACGAATCCGCAATGTCATTTTGCCCAATATCAATCATGTAAAGTGCATTACGGAACCCTTCACTGTTGATAAAATTTCCTGAACCTTAAAACAAGGTCAAAACTATGATTAAATCACTCCAACATCCCAAAATGCAGGACTGTTAACAGGCTAACAAGATAACATGACAACTTTTCAAATCAAAACAAATAAACTGAAGAAAATTGGTGCATGCAGCAGCCACTTCAGAAATTGTTCTGCTTTATCAAGCAGTTATATATAACACTTTCATAGAATGTATTTGGAGGTGTTTACGATTTGTGTTAGGTAAGAAATCTGACTTAATGCGGCCTTAGTTCAAACTAAGTATGTACACACTCAGATATATATATATATATATATATATATATATGTAACACTCTTCCCATGACGACACCTTATATTAATATAATGACAACCTTTGATGAAATTTCATGAAATCTTATATATTTCGCTGGGACCTTTTTTATGCATCACGAGATATATAAATACTACACTTGGAAAAAATTTAAAAAGTTTTCAGATTCATGAACTATTTTTCCAATATTTCCGTTTCTTTTTAACATTTTATCATAAAAAAAAAAAAAAAGGAAAAGAAATTTTATAAACCTGGAATTTTTTTTTTTTTTTTTTGCAATTCTATTTCATTCTTTTTATTATCCATATGAAAAGTGACATCAAAATTCAATAAATCCCATTAAAGTGTGCATTATATATTTTAAGAACTTGTAAATTTCTTCTAAAGTCTTAAAGCTTATACCATGAAATTTTGTCTATTTTGAATCACTGGAATTTAGTTTGATTGATATCAACTATGGGATCAAAGAAGTTGATAATAAAAGTCTATGGTTTATACACATGCAAAGTATATCAATGAGGGATTTTACCGGCAGAGACAAGCTCATGAGTGCGGGTCTTGAAATGGAGAAATTGCATAATCTGAATATTCAAAGAAAAAGGCACATATTTGGGGAGAGTAGAGGATCCAACTACTGCAAAGTTTGCACCATTTGTGAACTTGGAATTTGATAGTGAGTCTAGATAAGGACTCAGCAAACTTGCATTCAAACTTTGGCCTGCACAAATAAAATATTTAGACACTGTGCTTTAAAAAAAATAGTATTACTTCTTATTTAAAAAAAATAAAAAATAAAAAATAGTAATACTAAAACAGGAGGTTTAACTATTAATTTTTTTTTAATATATATATATATATATATATTACTTTGAACTAGTACGAATCTAGGAGTTCCGATAAAAGCATATAACTCTAATCTACAGTCTCATCGACAAAAAATGAGAGGTATTAACATTAGACCACTTAAACTTTTGTCAATAGTCAATTGCTTCTATATATATATATATATATATAGAGAGAGAGAGAGAGAAAGAGGATAGTATTTACTAAGAAAGTCCTGAAATTTTATTCCAACATCACTATTTTTGACCATATATATTTTCAGCGGATCCTATCATTATGGTGAGAACTACTGAAAATTAGTAGTCATAATTTATAATCTGAAAATAAGAATTTCATGACTGAAATTTTATTTTAAGATCACTATTTATAACCACATACTTTCAACGAATCACATCACTATGGTAAGGTCAATTGGAAATAAATAGTTATAATTTATGATAGTAAAATACAAATTTCAGGATATATTGCAGAATTATCACATGTATAAAAATTTTAGTGTGCACTAATACAACAGTTTTAGTTTCTTAATTATCAACAATTAAATTCATGTACTTTCATTTGCTTTTGACTTAGTTAACATTCAATTATGCTTAATCAACATCTCACATACAATGCACTGACATAATTAATTTTAGTGCGCACTGAAATGAAAATTATTATTATTATTATATATAATGTAATATAATATTAATGATTATAGTTTTGTCGAGATTTACTCAGTCCATAAATCGACTATGATGACATTGAAAGAAATAGAACTTATTCAATTCGAAAAGATACTCTCGTAATATCAGAAAAATTCTAATGTTTGGTCCAGAAATATTCTTCTAGTCACTCGGAGAAACGAGATTTGACAACCTTGAAAATATACTTTCAAAAATTATATTTCGATAATAATTAAAAAAAAAAAAAAAAACTCTCCACATTTTAACATAAATGTTTAGTGGGACTCAATTTATATTATAAAAGTAAAAAATAAATACATTGATTATTTAAGTTATGAACATAGATATATGAACAATCTATTTGAACCATGCTAGATGATATAAAAAATATCTCAAAAAAGTACATAAAAGATGTGGCGATTAAGTTATACCAGTCAGCCTGTATTTAGGAACTTGGAACAAACAGGGATTTCAATGTCAGTCTCCTATATTAACATAAAAACATTGAATAATTAAATGAAATCCTAGTTTTTTTTTTGAAAAAAAAAAAAATGTCCAGGTCCCACTATGATTGATTCCATGCTAGAAATAGTTGAAATCTCATCTCAGTTTTCAAGAAAGAACTGCACATAACAGATGACAATAGCAGGACCACCAATTCATGGGTACCCCATATTTTGGGTAGAAAAAACTTGTGTACACCGACATCCATTAAACAATACCGTACACTCAGCCAATCACATTAAACGAATACATCATATAATCACGTTAAATGAATACATCTTAGATGAAACTATTTTACAGAAAATACAACGAGACGAATTAATAAAAAATATAAAAATAATACTATTTTATTACATTAACTGTAAAATATATATATGAAAGGGTTTTCTCTCAATTATATATCATATCACACATAGACAAAATTAAGTGTAATAATTATTTATTAGCATACGCATTAATAGAGAAAGATCGTACTAAAAAAAAAATCTTATATGCAGCAGAGTACACGCGATGAGACCGAGAGTAAGACCACGTGTATCCCGCTGGATGTTAGAATTTGTCGAATGGAACACGCATTTTCTGTTGTGCATCGAAATGTGTTCAAATTCGATAAATGTTCATGAAAAATAATAGTAAGTAATGACAGTGATCCATTACTGCCATGAGCCCATGAAACTATTTTTAATCAACTTTTTTTTTTCACCCCGAAAAAATAAGGTTGATTTGGTGTTAATTCTAAGTCACCTTCCTTTCCCTCAAATATTCATTTTTATAATAGTTTGATCCAATATATTTTTTACATATTTAGTTGTAAGTTCGAATATTTTTTTTCTTCCCACACTTTAGTTCAATTATAGTAATTAAACCAAGAACAAAAAGAAAATCTAGCCTCAATTATTATATCTTTCTCTCCAATCTTTCGAACTTTTGCACACCATTCTTTAGAATAAATGATTGAGTATTTCTATTAATCCTGAGAGGTCAAGCACCATTCTTTAGAACAAATGATTGAGTATTTTTATTGATCTTGAGAAGTCAAGGGTTTAAATCTCATCCTTACTTTAAAAACATATCAATATTCCTCCCTATCATAAAAAAATAAATTAAAAATAAAAAATAAAAATCTACCCACTACAATTAAAACAAAGATGGATGATAAAAGTATAAATGTAATTGGATATAAGTAAAATAAAATCTAATTTATATATTTTCTCATATTTTAAAGGTTTACTAGTTTACTGAGTACCATTATACTAATTTATTAAATAAATAAAATTATTTATCAATAATAATTATTAAATAAATTATAAAATTGGTGTTGAGAAACATCAAGACAATAACTTTACCTAATCAATCACCCATGTTTTAAATGATCATTATCAAAGATATTCTTAAATATATATTTATCACATCTCAACTACCCCAGTTTTATATTAAATTTCAATACTTTTGTCAAAAGTACCTTATCGGATGAAACGACGTGTGCCGACATGAAAATGCATTACAGGCAAAAATTAAAAAATTAAAAAAAATACAAAAAGATGGAAATAAATCACCGACAAGACAAAATCCTGACCGTTGGATTTGAAAAATAAAAGAAAAAAAAAGAAAGTGAAAAACGGAGGATGACTCACAGAGCAAGTCGATGAGAAGGCGTCCATCGGACAAGCGGCCGGTGGATCTGCGGAAGAAGGTACGGCCATTGGGGAGGTTGACGGGGAAGCCGAGGCCGGCGGCCAGGCCACCCGTGTCGGAGTTGGAGTCGCCGAAGTTGAAGATGACAGGTGGGTTCTTGCACTGCTGAGACGTTAAGAGAAAATGCAAAAACAAAGACAAGAAGAAGAAGTGGAAGTGGAAGTAGAAAAGAGAGGCCATCAATGGAATGATTGGTTTGAAGAGTGAAGAAGAGTAAGTGTGAAGTGAAATTGACGATGAGTATGCACTATGTATAAATCAGGGATATTTTATTTTTTTTAGTATTATTATTATTTTTTTTTAATACAGTAACTGTATTTAGGATAAATCCATGGGATATCCGGACTTTTAATCGAGATATGACATTGGTAGTACGGTCAGAAGACTACTCCCATTAGGAAGGGAACTACCTACACGGAGGTAGAAGAGAAATCCACACTAAGGTGGAGAACGACCCATACAATTAAAGAAAAATTAATTATTAATAAAATTTTTTTTTTTTTTATTATTAATTATATTATATTATTATTATAATATTATATTAATATTATAATATATAGATATTATTGGACGCGAGTGTCGAGGTGCTACCAACAGCGTCAGCAACAAGAAGACTTGGTATTATTTTTGTTTGAATATAATTAATTATTATGGGGAAGCTTTTAGCTATGGTGATGAATGACGGTATGATAGATGGGGTCGGTTGGTGGTTGTTCTATACTTTCACTCTCTCATGTACCATCAGATGGCTTACATGCAGTTGAGCAGGATGAATGCACTTGTACTAACCACTTTTCAATTTAGATGGATGGTGGAGGAAAAATATGGATCTTTTATTTTTTTATTATTTTTTAAATTTTTTTAGTATTTTTATTTGTTTATGACATTTTATTTTAAAATATTATTTTATAATTATTTTATTTTTAAACAAAAATTTAAGGGTTAAATTTATTTTTTTATTTATAATCCAATTTTTTTACTAATTTTGTATCAAATAAGATTTAAAATGAAACTACGATAAAATGGTTAATCTATGAAAAGTCATATGGGTTTTAGAATTTTTTTTTATTTTTATAATTAATATATGTTTCTAAATGTACATATGATAGAACTTAAATGGTTGTTGTAATTATGTACAAAGAGGGCACATTCCTTAACTAAAAAGGGATATTAATCATTGCTTCTCTTTTAGCTATTTTCTTAGGTTAATAATTTATATTACTTTAAAAAAAAATGTTAACACTTAATGAATCAAAGATTTGTCGAAACATATGCTAAAATTAATCACTCCTAAAATCAATTACTATATGTATGGTTTGGATATCTACTCATATAATCGAAAGACATCTCACTCTCATAAGAGAAGAAAGTTCTACGTATACTTGTATATGTAGAACATAAATCCCAATCATTAAGTTGAATACAAAAGATGCGCAATAACCTAAGTGAGAAGTGGATGTACAATAAATAATATGCTGCTCACAAGTATTTCATCTTTTCTAGGGGAACATGACCTCATTGAGATGGATATATATATTAGGGACATAATCGTGTCAACCTCAATCTTTTTTTATTTATTATTATTATAAAATAATAATAATAATCCAATATAGGCCACTCAAATATTTATTTCAATAAGTGGGCATATATATCCTCATATCTCTAGAAAAAAATTATTTACATATGGTTATTATTGGGACATCAACCAAATCTCTTGCCATTTATTCTCGTAGAGTTTTGGTCTTTTAATCATGTAGGGTAGGTAATATCTTAAGTTTTGAATCTAAAACTTTAAATATCTTAGATATAAATCTTTTACTATCAAGGTATAAAGTAAAAAACTCTAACTTAAGTATTAGAGAGTGTTCTTGGAGATAACTGGAAATATTGATTCATTTTGTAGGCTGAATCATAACAGAAAGTTGAAAGAAAACAATCCAACAAAGGAAAAAGCTGTTCGAAGATACAGTAGATCTTCTAACATACAACACATCTAAGAACAGCTACTTCGATCTAAACAAAGTCTAATGGCAAGACTAACTTAAAAGTCCCGCCGTAAATAAATAGTCCCACCATTTCATTTGCTCTATTTTTTTTCTATTTTTTTACTAAAATATTTAAAATATTAAAAATCAATTCAAATAATATTTATAATAAATGACATTTTTTTAATATTAATTACAAAAATAAGCATTTAACTTTTTCATAGGATTTGTATTATTACTTGGGTGATTGTGGTAGAGAAAAATAATTTCTTGTTAAGTTTTTCAAATTTCTTAACTTCTGATTTTTGTGGACTCTTGGATTAAAATCCAATGACTAGTAACTAATCAGATGTATAATCAAAAATAAGTGTTAAATTAAATTAAAATTACTTCTAAATAGTTTTATTTATTTCAAAAATAACTTTCCCTCAAAAAATTATTTTATTTAAAAAAATTTCAATCAAAATTTTAATGTAATTTAATTTAAATCAAAATAATTTAATTTTTCTTAATATTAATCTAAAATAGTTATTTCTTATTTAAAATTTAATTTATCTAACCTAATATTAATAAATATAACACTTTATCCAACATATACTATAATTATTTTATATTCAATTCCATGTTATATTAAACAAGAGATAGTATTATTTTTAATCAAATTCTAATTGTACAAAATATATGACAGTACTAATTTGGTTGAATTTAATCTTACCTCTTAAAAATAGTCCAATCCTATCCTTTGCACCAAACACACCCTTGAGATCTAAACTTTAGTACAATTCACATGTTTGTGGCTGAAAATAGTTTAGTCATATTTTTAGTATTACAACAGTCATTATTAATATGTTATAATCAGATTAAGAGCAAGCCAGACCTCTGATGAAAAACTAGTTTTAAGTTAATTTTTCATAGTTGACAAAATCAATTTTGATTTAGTTCAAAATTTGTCTTTCTTATTCAAATATTTAGTAGAAATTTTTTTCTGATATTATTCCTAAGCTTTCAAAAATCGAAAAAAATAAAGTAACATTTCTCAATTAACAATCTAATAATTATACAATTATCAGTGCACAAAAATATATTATGATTATCTAAAGTTAATTTGCCATTGAAAGGATTTTTCTTTTTCTTTAATGGGCCAAATTGCCATGGGCCAGGGTATAGGGCCCAATTACTTGGACTACACTACCAAAAATCAAGGGATAAAACTAATGGCCTCCCTTAGTTTGGTATAATAGCTAGAAAATGCTCTGACTCCAAAAAATCGCTAAGTACCCTCTTCTAGTTTATATAAGTAGTCAAAACCACGCATTATGTCCACCATCCATCAACATAATGAATGATGGACATAATTAAAAAAAATAACAAAAAATAATAATTTCTCTTAGCTTCATGAAGAATAGCTCGCTCTCTCTCTCTCTCTCTCTCTCTCTCTCTCTCTCTTTTTGATCTCTGAGGCTGATCTGCCCTTCGTCCTCCCTGCTTCGCTTGTCGCTACCCCTTCTAGATTTGATTTGAACCCAACCTAGGTTAATCATTATCATCTCTTCCTCTTCGATGTCAATGCTCCTTCTTCCTCCACTCCTCCCCTACTGCTACCCCTTTTGGGTTCAATTCGAACCCATGATGATGGTTCATCTGGGTTTGATTCGAACCTAAATGATGAACCATCATCATTTCCTCACCTTTGATGCCGATCTCCCTTCCTTCGTCCCAGCTCTCCTGCCGCTACCCCAACTGGGTTCGATTCGAACCCATAAGAATGGTTCATTTGGGTTCAATTCAAACCCTAATCGAACCCAGATGATGAACCATCATCCTTTAGGTTCGATTCAAACCTATATGATGATGTTTATGTGTATATGTTTGATTTTTAACTTAGTTTGATTTGTGTGTTGATGATGAGGTTTATATGGTGATTATGGTGGTGATTATGTGTTGGTGATGATTTTTGATGTTTATGTTTCTGTGTTGGTGTCTTGGTGATGATGTTTGATGTTTGCAATGATTAAGTGTTTATGTTTCTTTGTTTCTGTGTTTACGTGTTTGATGTTTCTTGAAGATTAGTTTCACATAAACCTGAAAAAAGGATTTTCAGTTGTTGGAAACAAAGGTTTCTAACGATTGATTTTTTTTTTTCCTGCATTTTAAGTAATTTTTAAAAAATTATTTTGGAATTTAATCTTTACCTTCCATCATAGAGATGGACAATTGAAATTATAATAAATTATTAATAACTTTTTTATTTTATCTATTATTTATTTTTTAAATTTTTTAACATTTTTTTTATCCCTCAACAAGAGGGGCAATATCGTCTTTCTGTACACTATCATTGTCAGGATCCATTTTTTAGTAATATAGTTAATAAAAGGGGAAAAATGAGATTATACTAAACTATAGGGATTCCTTAGCGATTCGATCAAACAACAGGATGGTCCTTAGTAATATCCCAAGCATCAAATGAAATTTATGTCTCGATTCGAGTACTAGTAATTTCTAAAAATTACTCGACAAAGTTACAAAAAATCAAATGAAATTTATGTGTCTTGAGTACTTGTAATTTCACGTCTACGGAGTCTGAATCCTCTTAATATTAAAAGTGATTTTTCTTTAATTTGTGAAAAATCCTCTTAATATTATAAGTGATTTTTCTTTAATTTGTGAAACAAATACGTTATTGGGATCACAGTATTTAAAAATTAAACCTTTAACCTTTAACTCTTCTTCTTCTAGATATCATTTACTAGGGAATTTGTGAAATTCTAATTAAGTGTAAACATACGAATCGAACAAACTTTATTCAACCAATATTTTTCTAAAAAGGGAAAAAAATATATATATATATATATATATAAAGTGAATTTTTATATTTTTAATGCATTTGAAGATCTGTCTATATGATCATTAACCTAACAAGTCATGTTCAGATATCTAAGACCTATTTATTGAAGACCTTGATTTTATAAATTGTTTGCAAATTATTATATGCTCAATTTGTTTTGAGTTTTTTTTTTTTTTTTTAAATCTCTCTTAATATGAATAATCCTTCATGTGAAGAATTCAAATTAAGACAAAACTTCATTGTTTTCAAGCATCTTGTTCAATTTTTTTTTTAAAAATTATTATTATTATTTTTTTGGACATATTACATGTACACATTATAAGCACATATAATATTACCGGACTCTCTTAATCAAGACTTTAAGGAATAGCTTAGAATTAGGATTTCTAGATATGAGAGGAAGACTTCTAAAAGAGAGAGGAGCAATCCCCACGAATGAATGAAAAAATTATTACATTTTGTGGCCACGTGAATTGAACCCTAACCTTACATGATAAGTACGGATAAAGTGGGTTGTCATCATTGCAGCAACACACCAAACTCGCATCTCATTAGAAGTTGTTGAGTAAAGATAGTAACTTAAACAAATTTATATTATATTGGGTAATATAATAAAATAATTGACATTAGCAATAAGAAGGTTTTCACATGTCAAACAGTTGGGTTATATATAGATCATAAAGTCGTAAGTACTTAAAAATATTGTTCTTAAAAAGTACTTAAAAATAACGTGGAAGGTAAAAACCAAACAATACCCTCCATTGAAAAAAAAAAACAAAACAAAAATTACCCTAATATTTAGCTAAAGACTAAATTAGTCCATGTATTTTTTCAAATACACCGAAACCCCTCAAACATTTGTGGAAACACGCAAAATGTCTGCTGTTAGCTGTTGGATTAACATCATTAAATTATGGTTAAAAAATGTCTATCTTTCCTTTACATCTATTTGGTCCTCCCTGAAGTTTTGGACTGGCTTGGATCTCTATCCTTTTTCTTTTTTTTTTGTTTAACTTTGTTTAATCGGATCTCTGCCGTTGATATTAGACATGAAAATTTTTAATTTCTAATTTTTTTACTAAAATATTTATTTGCTTAATTTTATTTTTTTAAACTAAGTACAAATTAAGGGCAGAATAGACATTCGTTGTCCATGACTTAACTCAAAAACTGTACGTATGATTTGAGAATTTATGTGCTTAGGGTGTTAGAAGTGGACATTCAATTCCAAAAAAGTATTATCTAAATTTTGGAAAGTCGAAACACTGATGGAAATAAAGAACTGAACAAGTAAGGTACCCCAAAGAAGAAGCAATTCTAGAAGAAGTGCTTCTATAGAAAGTCCATAGAGAACAATATCTTCGTACGTTGAGTACTCAATTTCATTATGTGAGTGGATACTCAATTTGATTATGTAAGTGGGCACTTATCAGCTTAGGGGTTGCTTATTTTTATCATTTTTCACTTAATAGGTTTAAATTACACATATTAAATAATTTTTGTTTATATTTTTAAGTGATCAAACTATTTAAAACCATTCAAAAATCATTGAAAAAATACAAATTTTGATTCTTAACTAAATACTAAATCACTTAATGGTTTTTTTTTTTTTGAAATATATTATTCTAAATTTATCTTTCCCAAATTAACTTATTTCCTAATTTATCATATAGTATTTGATTATTCTTGTTTAATTTTAGTAGAAAATACATATTACTTTACAATTTCAAATTTTGTTGCAATAGTAATTTAACTTTCAAATTATTTTGTTTATTTTTATTTAAATATATAAATTTACTTTATTTTATTATGATAATTTATTTACGTATATATAATTTTTAAAAAAAAATACTTTACTATAATAATTAGTCATATTTTAATTATGAATATAAATATTATTAATATACAAATAAAAGTGTTTTAGTATTTGTAAAATAATTTATTATAATTGTTTGTATTATATTAAATGAAGTTACATAACAATTAATAGTAAAAGAATATAAATATTAAATTACTAGTTTTTAAACAATTTTAACTTTAAAAAATAAATAAGATTACTATACATTCTGAGTTAAGAGGAAAAAAAAAACATATCATGCAAATTTTAGATTTCAGTCATTATCCAATCTTCGATTTTCAGTAGTGTTGTACAGTCTTCAGATAAAAAAACAAATGACTCTTTAGTTACAAAACATCTAGAAATTGGAAGAGAATATAAACACCTAAGTTAAAAGAAAGAAACTAATAATGACAACTATGTATATATAAGTTAAGGGTTAATTAGGAAGAAAAATTATTTAATTTTGAAACTTCAATTTAAATTTCCCAACAACTTTAATATTGTACATTCTCTTGGTTTAAATTTCCTAACAACTATGTACATATAATATTGTAGACTTGGCTTATACAATATTATAGTGAGCTTCATATACACATTCTTATACAATATTATAATGAGCTTCATATACACATTCTCTTGTTAAATCATATACAAAAAATTTATTATTTTTTTCTTAAAATTGGCGTTACCTCTCTTGATTGAAACCTTATCAATTATAAAATTATACTGATTATATGAATAATATCATGTATTTAACGTTTTAAAAACATCCACCAAAGCATCATGGGCTCCATTTTTTAGGAAAAACTTCATTCTAGTCTTCGATGTTTTGAAAAATATCAGATTTTTAAAACTCTTTTGAAAACAACTCTTTTCATCCCTAACCTTTTCAAAATTTTTCAAAAAGATTCAAACAGTTAGATAAATAACGGTCAACAATGACTTTAGGCAATTTAAATTGTAATTTAAAACTTAAATTTATGGGCATTTTAGGCAATATAACTTGTAACTTCATTGTTTTATGAGGATAATTCGTAATTTACATATCACTAATAACCATGAAAGACAAAAATATCATTTTACACATTTTGTTAATGTTGACTGTCAGTTGATTAACGATTTGAAAAAGTTAGGGATGTAAAGAGTTGTTTTTAAAAAAAATTTAAAAAATCTGATATTTTTCGAAACCTTTAAAACTAAAATAAAGTTTTTTTTTTTTTTTTTTGTTATTATTATACGATGGTGACAAAGTGAAATACATTTTGGTTGCGTCAAGGCACTGCTGATCAATCAAACCTCTATATGTGTGTGTGTGTGTGTGTGTGTGTGTGTGTGGACACATTCTATGATAAACTTGGAGTATTAATATATTTGATAAAAAAAAAAGAGTAATTGTATTATAAAATTACTGATTGTAATTTATTATATCTTTATTATATCTAATTATAACTAAATATATTTGATTATAATAAGCAAATGTAATTATATCCGTTGATTGTTGTAAATGTGATTTGACTCGTTTAGTTATAATCAGATATAAGAAAAATATAATAAATTACAATCAACAATTTTAGAATATAATTTTTTTTTTTTTTATCTAGTATATCGATACCTTAAGTTTATCGAAAGGGACTGAAGATATAGTCCTAATATATATATATATATATATATATAGTAATTTATTTTACCATTAATACCTCATAATTTTAAAAAATTAAGATGAACCAATTAAATTTACCTATTGCATTCTCTTTCCTAAAATAAATTCTATCTTCTATTTAATTCAAATGGAATAAATAAATTTAATTGGTTCGTTTTAACTTTTTAAATTTAAGAGAGCCAAAAATTTTGATCAAATGACCATTTTATCTATGAATAAGACAAAAAATAATTAAAAATTGAAAAAATAAAATAAATAAATAAATTACATTTTAAATTAGATTATTTCTAAATTTTTTAAATATGAAAAATAAATTAAAAATTTTAAAAATGAAACATAAATTAAAATATTAAATATTAAAAATAAATTAAAATTTTAGAAATATGAAAAATAAATTGGAAGTCATCTTCTTCTTCGTGAAGACGAGGACTCCAACACAGGTGGCCAATCATGCTCAGAAATTTATTTCGAAAGATGAATATTTTGATCACTGTTTGAATAAATCTAACATTCTAAGATGTCATCTTTGAAATGTGTGTGTGTGTGTTTTTTTTTTAGTATTTCAATAAGACTAAATACCTTATGTTTTCTAACCAAGGGGTGGTTGTAGGATGCTTTGCTGCCCCACTCATAGATGCCTGCAATTTTGAAATGAAGCTATTTTAGCATGAATGAGTGAAACTTCCCAGACAAATCACAGTAAATGCAAAAGCAAGGAAGGTGAAACAAGTAGGCACCGTAGTGGGAGTCCTCAGAGGCGTTGAGCAATCTTTGGATGCTTTAGAACTGGAACCAACTTTTGAATCATCAATTCTCTCGATAACACTTGAAGCCAATCTATTGATTTCTCTAGCAGGTGTCAAATAAATTGACTTGTGGATTGATTTTGGAGTTGATCTCTTTTTATCTGGCATGTCTACCATAGACTTATGAGCAAACAAAGAAGAAGAAGAAGAATTCCAATTTATTTAATTTAATTTTTTATATTTTAATTTTTAATTTATTTTAAAAATTTTTAAAAAATAGAAAAAATCTCCATGGTCCTTCTTACGATAGAGATACACTTTTGATTTTTAATTTTTAATTTATTTTAATTTTAGTTTTTAAATTTTTTGTTTTATTCATAAGCAAAATGGTCATTTGATTAAAATTCCTGGTCAACTGTTAAAGTTAACTAACAACGTGAGAGTTTGGCGTAATAAAAAGGTAAATGTGTTTTCTTTTATTTTTAGATAAAATTTAGGGGGTGTTGTGTAATTTATTATATATATAGTACTTCTATCATCAGTATTTCATAATTTTAAAAGTTAGGACGAATCAATTAAATTCATTCATTATATTTTCTCTCTTAAAACAAATTCTCTCTCCTATTTAATTCAGATGCAATAGATGAATTTGATTTGTTCGTTTTAAATTTTTAAAATTAAGAAACACTGATTATAGAATCATTACGTATATATATGACTTTTATAATCAGGACGTCTTAACTTTAAAAAGTAATAAGAACCAACTAATCAAATTCACTCATTGCATTTTTTCTTCTAAAACAAATTTTTTTTCCTATTTAATTTAAAAGAAATGGATAAATTTAATTGATTGATCCTTACTTTTTAAAGTTAGGACACCTTGATTATAAAAGCTCTATATATGTATATATATATAGTGTTTTTAAAATGAAGATTTTTTTACTTTAAAAAGTAAAGATTAATCAATCAAATTCATCCATTGTATTAGAATTAAATAAGAGAGATAATTTATTTTAAGAGAGAGAATGTAATGAATAAATTTGATTGGTTGATCGTTATTACTTTTTAAAGTTAGAACATTTTAATTATAAAAACCCTATATATATGTATGTATATATATACATACAAACATGTATATATCGGGCAGGATCAAGTGACACAAATTTTGACATAAATTTTCAACCATTGGATTGAAAAGAAATTTATAGTGTGGATTAGTAGTTAATTTTAAAATGGCGTACTTCATCTTACTTGATCTCTACCTTTAAATTAAATAATAATATTATTAATCAAATTTCATTTAATCTTTTTTTTTATTCGGTTAACCAAATCATACAAATAATATATAGATTCGAAACTCTCAACATAAACTTTCAAATAAGATCTATATTGAATAGGTTTAAACAAACATATTGTTTAAAATATCTTAAAATAAAAGAATCAATTAAAAAAATAATTAAATACAGAAAAGAGAAAACATTAAAGAACATAAATGAAGAGAGAGAAATTGATACACATGCAATTATTTGATGCAACACAACTCTCCAATAATTCTCTTACTCTATAAAAAAATTAAATATATACCATTAATTTCCTTTGAATCTAATGGTTGAAAAATTATGTCAAAACTTGTATTCTCCAATTTTGCCCCTATATATATATTCCCGAAATATGAAATTCAATCAGTCTATAAACTAACTACAAAACAGAAAGCTATAAAGACTTTAGTTATTAGCTGCTGCAACATTGCTTTAGTGGGGGCATATCACATTTTTTGTCCCATGCAAAATCACCAGGTGTTACATGTAATCCAGAAAACGGTTTCTCACGATTGACATGCACAAATTGTCTTTTAATTGAGTACAGTCTTCCGTTCACATTTTCTTCTATATAAACCCCTCACTCTCTCTCCCTCTATCTAAAAAAATCTCCCTCTCTCTCTCTCTCTGCAACATTGCTCTAGTTGAGTGAGTGATAGATATATAAACCATGGCGTTGGGTGATCTTTTCCCATTTCTTGCTATTGTTGCGGTGCAAGTGGGGTATGCGGGCATGAACATTACCTCAAAGCTAGCTATGGATTCTGGCATGAAGCCTCTTATTCTTGCGGTCTATCGCCAAATGGTTGCTACTGTGGTTCTCATTCCCTGCGTTTTTCTCTTTGAGTGGTAAACTTTTCCAAAACCATTCACTCAAATTATATGTATTTCACTTTTGTTTTGGTTTATTAGGGTCATATATGCAATGGTTTGTGATTTTGTACATTTTGAGAAATGGGTCAGTTTGATTGTCCTGGAATTTATAAAGTATAAATTTTCATGTTAAATGGGTTTATTATATTTCTTAAGGTCTTTTTTTTTTTTTTTTTCATGGCCAGGTGGTGGTTATGATTTTTTTACCATTTTGAGATATGATTATTTTCTTGGTTGTTTTGGACTTTTCATGGTAAATGGGTTTATTACTAGGAAGAAATATGAAAAACCCCCTAAAATGAAAAATAATATCACTAAATCTTATTTTTTAACATAAAAAATGAATAGTTTCACATTAATATTTATCATTTTTTGAGGATATTTTGGTAGTATCCCTTATTATTGTTGTTATTGGTCTCTTATCTTTCTCTTTATTATATATGGTTATGCATTAGTTAATTTGTCGTCGTTTTGTCAAAACATTTCGAGAAAAATTTGGATTTTTTTGGAGTATTATCAAGATTAAAAATGGAAATTCTTTGGATTTTCAAATTAAGATTGATTTGACTCAGAATATATGTCACGTATTTAAACACTCAAGGTTGCTTTAAGTTCAAGTTTCCTTGTAGTAAATGCATGTATAGTTCTTTTGATTTAACCTACTTGTTAATCTTCTTCCTTTTTGTTTTTCAATTTATTCGGTTTTTAAGTTAATAGGATATCCACAAAATGTTGTTTCTGTCTGGTCGATGGAAAAAAAAATGGCAAAAAATAAAGCAGGTTGTAAAAATAATACCAACAAAATCTTTGTTTGTTTGTTTGTTTGTTTTTTTTTTCTTGTCTTTTCCAGATTTCTTCCATAATATCAGAGCAACAAACTCAAGGTCAATTTCTGTGGTTTCATTTGAACAAATGGAAGAAAATTTTTTATTTTATTTTTATTAAATTATTTCAACACAAAATTAAATTTTCATTGTCTTGGGGACTTAAAAAGCTGAGCTCTGAACAACCACCACTAATTGAAACAATTACCTTTAATTGTTCAGAACTACCTAGTAATTAATCAATCAATTACAAAATTTTTCAGAAGCAATAACTAAAAACAGGTTGCATACAATTAATAAAGGGCATGCATGGTTGCCAAGTCATTTGTCTATGACCATTGAATGCAGCTAACTTGAACATTTCAATACTCCTAGTTATATTCACAAATGGCATTGCATAGATTGCATGGTTGCCATCATGGCATGTAACACGATGTGCATGTTTGTTTGTCATAATATTTGCATCGAATTTATGATCGCACTCGCAAATTGAATGGAAATGGGTCAGATTCTGAACTTGTAAAAGCTAGCTAGGGTTAGAATCCAGAGTCTCACATATATTTCTCTTTTTAACATAAATTATAATACAGTTTTCCACCATTAAATTTGGTCATTTTGACATTGAGAGTACATTTAAAAAGTGTTGTTTTCAAAATGTATTGACCCTGTTTTGTCAATTGCATCTTAGTTACGTTAATAGGTGATGATTCTTTGATGATGATGTCCTAATTTTGCATCGTTACAAAATTAATGGTCCTGAAAAAAATTTCAAGACCGTTAATCCTATCAATTGCATCTTAATTATACTAATTGGCCATGCCTTTTTGGTGATGATGTCCTGAATTTGTACCGTTACAGAATTAATTATGTTAATTTCATCTTAGTTATACGATTAGACAGTGCTTCTCTAAAGATGATGTCCTGATTTTATACCGATACAGAATTAATGATTCTTAATTTGAAAAAAAAAAAGTTAGTATGTCATGAGTAGAGAATTATGTCAGCTATAACTAAATTGACTAAAATTTTTAATTTGTGTCTTTGAGCAGGAGGAAGAACAGACCCACGATCACATTGCGCATTCTATTTGAGATTTTCTTATGTTCACTTACTGGGTAAGTCATATAATTAATAGTCTTTATCTTCCAATTTGAAACTTAAAATGTGCATTATGGAGTACTTTTATAGAAAACATTTTTTAATTAAAAGTGCAAAAGTTTGTTTTGACTCCAAAATTTCCTTGTCTATTTTAGTCTAAAATTAACTTAGGGTGTGGTTGCTATGACTTTTCAAATAGATTTCTATGAGTAGAGTTTTTGGAGTAAAACTTTCACAAAATAGGGTTTCTTGCAAAAGTTTAAGTTGTTTAGTTATAGGGATGGACATCTCCAACCCAATATGATAGATCCAACCCAACTCGATCATTTTTTATTGGGTTGAATTTGATTAAATTTTAATATATATATATATATATATATGATGGGTTGGTTTGGATTGAAAAATTTTCAATCCAACCCAACCTGAACCCGAACCCGGCAAATATCTATTCTTAGTTCTAAATCCAAGATTTTCTTCTTCCTCTAGAATAACACTTGTTAGAGATAAGGATTAATGACAACTTTTCTGGTGAATTGAATAATTTATCTATAATAATTAAATATTTATTTGTATTTATTTTATTTTTAATTAAATTATTAAGACTATAAAAGTTATCAACTAGACCTTTTGTACATTTGTGATGAATCCAACTCGATTAATTTAACTTAACCCAATTCAACTCGACTATTATTAGGTTGGGTTGAAAAATTTATTGGGTTGGGTCTCAATCCGAACCCTTTAAGAAATTATAAAAAAAGTATTTAATAAATAAAGCATAGTTTTACATGCAAGAGAGTTTTCTTAAATTTTATGAAATTAAGTAAGGGTATTTAAGATTATTTATGTTATTTTAAAAAAGCTCAAATTGAAAGTTTAAGCTTCTCGTAAAAGATGCCAAATAAATCAAAAGAAAATTTAAAAGAGCTTCTGGTATTGAAAAAACTGTAAAAAGGCCGTATTAAGCACATCTTCAAATTACATAAAAAACACTTTTACTATTTTAAAAAATGTCTTATTTCATACATATATATATCTATATTTATATATTAATGTTTATAGGATATATTTTAACTTTTTGCATTATAAATATATATATTTTTTAAATATGATTTCAGTATTTCACAATCCAATAACTTGAATCCAATTTTGCAGGGCCACCGGAAACCAGGTACTTTACTTCGTCGGGCTCGCCTATTCGACCCCGACAATTGCATGTGCGTTGACCAATGTACTTCCGGCAGTCACTTTTCTACTTGCAGTCATTTTTAGGTACTCTTGAATTATTTAAATTTGAGTTGGCTTTATATATGCGTTTTTATCCATTTATACGATGCTGCGTGAATTATACAAACTCGAATGAGTTGGTTTTCCGTGCTTTTATCCATATAACAGAAATAAATTGTATTCAAACTTCAAACTATTATTTATAAAATATAAAATGATATAAGTGGCTCAAGTAGTTGTCCTTTTTTTTTTTGGTGAAATAATTATTATATAATTTTTGGATTACACGAAGTAGGAAAAGTTGTAATTGTAACACTTTTGTTAATATATATATACACACACACACTGGTTGGTGATTTGAAGATCGTATTTAAAAAGTAAAATACAATTCTTAGTATTTTGTGTATCTAAATTTTTATGTAATAGCTAAAATATTCAAAATTTTGTAATAAGAAATTTTTTTAAGTACAAATTTTGTACTGAAAATGATACAATCAACTGAATTTATTTTAAGATTTTTTTTTTTTTAAATTTTGTTATTCTCAATTTTTGAAAACTTTTGTATTCCAATTAATTATGAACCAAATCCTCACTTTTTATTGTTGGCCCATCATGCTTGATTACTTTATATTTCACCTAAAAATAGTTTTAGATACTATTATTATTTTTTAGTCAAACAAAATTATTTTAAAACCTTCTCTGTCTTTTATTATTTATCATTTTTAATGTAAGTTTAAAATATGTTTGGCAGACAAGAATCTGTGGGAATCAAGAAGAGGTCAGACCAAGCAAAATTGTTAGGGACAATGGTGTGTGTTGGTGGAGCAATGTTGTTGTCATTTTACAATGGACCATCCATTGGGATTCCTAATTCCAGCATCCACTGGAGCTATGCTCAGAGAATGAGCAAACAAAGTGCGGGCAACAATCAATCACACTTGATCTTTGGCTCCTTTATTGTCATCCTTGGTACCATTGCTTACTCCATATGGATCATAATCCAAGTTAGTATAACTCTTTAATTACATTTTTCAAAAGTGCCTTTTTCATTTCATGATGATATTCTAGCTAGCTTCCATATCAACTATTGTTTATTGCAAGAAGTTAACATTATTATTATTTGGACTGAAACCAAAGTGCTTTTTCTGAAACGGACTTGATAGATACTCTCCCAGAAAATATTTTCTTGAATAAAAAAACACTTGAAGTACTTCATATAGGGTTAAAAAAAAAAACCATTTTATAAGTGCTTTCACGAGAACTTTGTACCAAAAGTAATTTCCACAAAAGCACTTCTAATTACCCCTTACTAAAAATTAGCAGGCAAAGTTTATATATATATATATATATATATATATATATATGTATACACATACCCACACATACTCAGTACTATTAATTATAATCATTTATTTCAATGTATTTTACTATAGTGATCGATAGACTGTTGAAAATAGGTAGTTATAATTACTGATCGTGAAATAAAAATTTCAAAACATTCTCAGTAGTGAAGGATGCTAGCTAGATATGTATGTGTATATGAAACCTTATGCTCGAAATATTTTTTTGATCTTATTTGTTTGAAATTCAGGCAAGGGTCAGCAACAAGTTTCCAGCTCTCTGCACTAGCACCTTGTTGATGTGTCTCATGAGCACCGTGCAGTGTGCACTCATCGCAGCAATTACCGATCGCCATCTACCAGATTGGTCGTTGCGCTCTCCGATCAGGCTCATATCGGCTCTTTATGCGGTACATGCTTCGCTTTGTCGCTCTAGGAAATCAAACCATTTCAAAATTAATAAGAATTATTAGCATAGTATTACATAACATGTAACAAAAATTAATCAAGTTGTTAATTTTTTTTTTTTCAGGGGATTGTGTGTTCTGCACTTGCTTTCCTCATGGTTACGTGGAGCGTTCAGCGAAAAGGCCCTCTCTATGTCTCGGTATTTAGCCCCATGCTGCTCATTATCGTGGCATTTCTCAGTTGGGCACTGCTTGGTGAGAAATTGGTCGTTGGAACGTAAGTATTGTACATAATAGTTATATATATCATCATCAAAGTTGCCTATTTTTATCTAGAAACTATAAAATAGACGTAAAAACGCTTTTGAAACAAGTAGATATATAATTTTCTTTTTATCAGTGCTGTAGGATCAGTTCTGATTGTTGGAGGCCTCTATGCTGTTCTATGGGGTAAAGATAAGGAGATCAAAGAAAAAATTCAAATTCAAGAGATCGTGGATGCAACGAGGCAATTCGAAACTACTGATCATCATGATGTCGAAATGCAGTCGAAAGCATGATCAAATGGCAGCAACCCTCAAGCTGAAACTTGAAAAGTGTGACAATTTATATTATAAGCTTGGTAGATCATATGTTGTTATGTGTTAGTATGCTACTTCCCCCTAGTAAGACCGTGGAACATAGACGAAGACTCAAAAAGTTTTTTCGACCATAATGAGCATCGATTGATCGATCAATCGAGGAGTTTATAGCTTGTTTTCTAAGGATTACTATTAATCAGATGCATGCGCATCTAGACAGTATTGTC
This sequence comes from Litchi chinensis, assembly GCA_019925255.1. NCBI lineage: Eukaryota > Viridiplantae > Streptophyta > Magnoliopsida > Sapindales > Sapindaceae > Litchi > Litchi chinensis. The sequence goes on along the minus strand of CM034466.1, from coordinate 2,040,734 downwards.
TAATGAGAATGTAGTTAATTTCTTGTGTTCTAAGTTTTCATGAATTTTTAAATGATAGATTTTTATGGATTACATCGACTTACACTTTTAAAACGTATGTTAAATAGATTTAGATATAGTTATCGGGGTTTTGTTAAGTTTGAAACTGAAGCGAAAAGGAACTAAAACTTATGTTGAAGTTGTATGTAGGCATGAAACATGCTGAAAACCTAGAAAAATTACATATATACATGAATTATTATTAAAATTTATTTATAATATGGTAATCAACTTTGCATCATTTTTCATGCATGTAATTGTTTTGGTATACATCTTCATCGTGTATGTATTATATCATTTATCAAATCGGATTTTAATAAAATCATATGAATTACATAGAAAAGAAACAAAATATTATTGTTAAATCAATCATTTCCAAAACACTTTAGGATTTTCAATAGGTTAACTCTTTAATGGAGTACATATGAATATATGCAGTTGAATAAATTATTAATAAAAAAATAACTGATATTTATTATCAACAATTTTGATATATTACAAAATCTTTAAGAATTTAAATTAAATCGATCTTAGATCTTTAATTTCACAATAAGATGTTGAAATATTAACGTTTAAAGGTTTCAAATTAAATCAAGCATATATCTTTGTTTCATTAATAAGATGATAATGCTAGATTAATTCAATTGGGAATTTTGATTTAACAATAAAATATTAATTTTAGATTAAATCAATTTACTTCATCAGTACTATATAAGTTTTTAAATAAATAAAAATATGTACAACATAAACTTGACAACACAAAAACAAATTCCAATTGAAAAATCATTTAAATTTGTTATAAATATATGGTCTTAACACCACTTCCTTTTTGATAATATTTTTTATCTTATTTGTTGTTATTTTATTATGAAAAATATTCTCCAATTTGCCTATAAATAGACCTATATTGTAATCATTGAAAAGATCATCAATTGAATTCCATTCACCATATTTCTCTTGTTTCTCTCTTCCTTTACTATTGTGGTTAGTATTCTAAATCTATTGTTTTATAATTTATTTTACAACATGTTATCAGCACGAGTCTAGTATGAGAGATTTCATTCATATGATCTACTTCCTACTATTTTATTTAAATAATATTATTACTACAGTGTATTATTTGAAGTAGTATTATCATTATTGCTTTTATTTAATTTTTCTTATATTTCTATTAATTATGGTGTGAATGTATATAATTTTTGGAACCTAAAGTTTCCGAGATATTTTAGAACTTCTAAACGCCCAAAATATTTAGAACTAGAAGTTCTAAAATTTTCATAATGATCTAAAACTAGAAGTTTTAGATCTCTAAATTGTTTAGAACCAGAAGTTTTAAATATTAAAATCGATTGTAATTAAAAATTCTTTACTCTCGATTTTATGATTCAAATAATATATTGTAGCATATGTGTTTATATATATGTCTATGAAAAAAAATGGAAATACTTTATATTTTAATCTTATTTATTAAGTATTGCCTGCCACTGAAATATGCATTGATTTAATATTCTTATTTTATCAGAAATTACCATGATAGGATATGCAATATTTGAATTGTTATTTATATATTTTCATGCCTATTCTTCTTTGACATTTGTTTGTTTAATTTATGGCTATGGACTCATATATATATATATATATATATATATATTTCTAACATCATGTTGAGATTTATGTGAACTGTGAAATTAATATTAAATTTTATCTATATTATTTCTTTCATTGTTCACAACAATATTAATTATATATTGTTTTATCTTTTTAGCATTTTGGAGATGTCGAACTCTACCAAATATGAATTCAGTGTGCTTGACATTATTGGAAAAAATTATCAATAATGGATTTTTGATATTGAGTTGAAGTTACAATCAATGAATTTGGTTGATACTATTAAAGAGAACAATACAGTAACAACACAAGATAAGGCTACGACGATGATTTTTATCTGTCGCCATTTACATGAAAGTTTGAAAACTCAATATCTCACGGTGAAAGATCTGTTGATTTTGTGGAAAAATTTGAAAGATCGATATGATCATCTAAAGACTATTGTTCTCCTTGGAGCTCGATACAATTGGCATAATCTGAGACTATAGGATTATAAGTCTGTTACTGATTATAATACTGCTCTTTTTGACATCACTTCAGAGCTTGAGTTATGTGGTGAAAAATTAACCGATACAGATTTATTAGAGAAAACTTTCTCTACATTTCATTCTTCGAATGTGCTCCTGCAGCAGCAATATTGAGAGCGTCGGTTCACAAAATATTCTGAGCTAATAGCATGTCTTTTAGTTGCAGAACAAAATAATAAGTTATTATTAAAAAATCATGAACTATGCCCAACTGGTTTCTCAGCATTGCCAGAAGCAGATGCTAACTCAAAAAGGGACCATGGATCATATCAAAGACACGAACGTTGTGAGCGTGGATATGGTCATAATTCTCATGACCGGAGTAGTAAAAAATCCTCAAGTCAGCAAAATCAGAAAAATATTCCCCGGAAGTGGAATGTTGTTGAAGCCAAACATGATAAAGGCAACAAACATATTAAAAATGCTGATAATACTTGTCATAGATGCGCATGACAGGACATTGGTCACATGCTTGCCGTACATCTAAGCATTTGATTGACCTTTATCAAGCATCTATAAAAGAAAAGGGAAAGAAAGTCGAGACAAATTTTGCAGATGATTTTGACTCTGTGAACATTACTCAACTTAATGTCTTTGATTTTTTTGAACATTCAGATGGAAAAATTGATCATTTAATTGGTGATAAGCATGTCCATGCCAATCAAACTAAAAAACTATTTGTCATGTTTTTAGAATTATTTTCCATTTTAGAATTTAAGAAATTCATCATTTCTTGTTGTGCTAGGATTATAATTGCATTTATTATTGTTATTCAGAAGATCAATAAAGTTATTATTATTATTTATTTATTTATCTTCTTTTTACCAAAGGAACATGGATGGATAATCCAATTTCAATACGAAAGTTTGGGATATATGTCTCGTTGATAGTGGAATTACACATAGTATTCTTCGAAATAAAAAATATTTCGTGGATATATCCTTGCATAAAGTTAAGGTAAATAATATATTTGGTCCTGCAGACCTTATTGAAGGCTCCAGAAAAGCTATAATCATGTTAATAAATGGTACAAAATTAAGCATAAATGTTGTTTTATATTCAAGCAAATATAAAAAAAGTTTGCTTAGTTTCAAAAATATCTGTAATAATGGATACCATATTGAAACTACCAATGAAAATAATAGAGAATATCTCTATATTACATCAAATGTTTCAAGCCAGAAGTTTGTTTTAGAAAAACTCAATTCTTATTCATCTGACTTATATTATGTGCATATAAAGCCATTTGAAACCTACACAGTTGTGAACCAGAAGTTCACAGATTCAAAGTTGTTTTCACTTTGGCATGATCGTTTGGGTCACTCAGGATCCATAATGATGCGTAGGATAGTTGAGAATTCTCACGGACACTCATTAAAGAACCAGAAGATTCTATCATCCAATGAGAATAAATGTAATGTTTGTTCACAAGGAAAACTAATTATTAGACCATCAAATTTGAAGGTTGGTTAGGAATCCCTATATTTCTTACAAAGAATATAAGGAGACATATGTGGGTCTATCTAACTAGTAAGTGGACCATTTAGATACTTTATGGTATTGATTGATGCATCTGCACAATGGTCACATGTTTGTTTATTGTCTACACGTAATACTGCTTTTTCTAGATTATTGACATAGATTATCAAACTTTGAGCACATTTTCCGGATTATCCAATCAAGTCTATACGTATGGACAATGCTGGTGAATATACGTAAAAAACGTTTGATGAATACTGTACATCAATTGGAATAGATGTTGAGTATCCAGTTCCACATGTGCACACGCAGAATGGCTTGGCAGAATCATTTATTAAGCGTATTCAGATAATTTCACGAACTTTATTGTTACGTACGCAATTATCTATTTCTGCGTGGGGTTATGCCATGCTACATGCAATAGCTTTAATTTGTCTCAGACCCATTACATCTTATCAGTATTCTCCATTACAAATTGCACTTGGTCATGAACCAAATATTTTATATTTACGTATATTTGGTTGTGTTGTGCAAGTCTCTATTGCACCCTTATAAAGAACTAAAATGGGTCCCCAACGTCGTTTAGAGATTTATGTGGGTTATAATTTACTTTCAATAATTAGATTTCTTGAACCCATGATAGGAGATCTTTTTATTGCATGATTTGCGGATTGTCACTTTGATGAGACAATTTTCCTCTATTAGAAAAAGGGAAAACTTCTCCCAAAGAGAAGTATGAGAAAAATTTTTCTTCTAAAGAGAATGGTTAATTTTCTTGGAATATTACAAAATTGACTCATGTATAGTTCAAAGTGAAAATAAAGTATAAAGGATAATTCATCTTCAGATGATTATTAATTAGTTACTTGATGTGTTTACAGATGCATCTAAAGTAATAAAATCTTATATATCAACTGCTAACACACCAGCCTGAGTGATTGTTCTTAATGACCAATCTAATTGAATGACAGCAAATGAATTATCTGTTGCACGCTAAAAACGTGGTAGACCAATTGGTTCAAAAGATACAATTCCTGGAAGAGGAAAACAAAAGATAAGGATCCTATAAAAAATGATACTCGAGTCATGAAAAATACCACATTCTCTAAAATATCAACTCATGAAGAGTTAATAGCCCCTGTAAAAGTTGGTATCCCAGAAGAGGTACAATCTCCTGAAGAAATACAAAATCTTGAAAATACAAAAATTTCCATAAATTATGTAAGAGAATTGTGGAGTCGTGATAAAATAATCATTGACAATTTGTTTGCATATGCAGTAACTACTGAGATAATAAATGATGATCATGAACCACATAGTATCAATGAATGTCGACAAAGGCATGATTGACCTAAGTGGAAAGAAGCAATTCAAGTAGAATAGACTTCATTAGCCAAACGTGAAGTATTTGGACCAATAATCCAGATGCCTGAAGACGTCAAACTTGTTGGGTATAAATGAGTATTTGTTCGAAAACGTAATAAGAAAAATGAAGTCGTGAGACATAAGGCACGAATCGTAGTACATGGTTTCTCACAAAGACCTGAGATTGATTATGATGAAACGTATTCACCTATGATGGATACAATTACGTTTCGATTTTTAACTAGTTTGACAGTCTCCAAAAGATTTGAAATGTGCCTTATGGATGTGGTAACAACATATTTATATAGGTCATTAGATACTAACATGTATATGAAAATCCGTGAAGGATTTAAAATACTAGAAGCATATAACTCAAATTCTCGTAATTTGTATTCAATAAAATTACAATGATCTTTATATGGCTTAAAGCAATCCCGATGAATATGGTATAATCGTCTTAGTGAATACCACATAAAAGAAGGATATGTAAATGATCCTATATGTCTTTGTGTATTCATAAAGAAATCAGAATATGGATTTGTAATTATAGCAGTATATGTCGATGACATAAATTTAATTGAAACTCTTGAAGAGCTCTTAAAAATTGTTGAATATTTAAAAAGAGAATTTTAAATGAAAGATTTGGGAAAAATTAAATATTGTCTTGGCCTAGAGATCGAACACAAATAAGAGGGAATGCTAATCAATCAATCAGCTTATGTTGAAAAAATCCTAAAAAGATTCAACATGGATAAGACTCATCCCTTAAGTACTCCTATGGTTGTCTGGTCTTTGGACCCAAAGAAAGATCTATTTCGACCGAAAGATAATGATGAAAAAATACTTGGCCCAGAAGTATCATATCTTAATGTTATTGGTGCTTTATTATACTTAGCATAATGCATAAGATCAGATATTGCATTTTCGGTAAATCTTTTGGTAAGGTTTAGTTCTGCACCAACCCGAAGACACTGGAACAGAATCAAACATATTTTTTAATTTTTTCAAGTAACTACAGACTTGGGTTTATTCTATTCAAGGTCAACAAATGGTTCTAGTCTTATTGGTTATGCTGATGCTAGTTATCTCTCTGATCCTCATAAATCACGTTCACAAACTGGATATGTTTTCACATATAATGACACAACAATTTCATGGTGCTCTACAAACCAAACTCTTATTGCCACATCATCCAATCATTCTGAGATATTTGCACTTCATGAAGCAAGTAAAGAGTGTGTATGGTTGAGGTATGTTATTCATCATATCCAAAATAATTGTGAATTGCTTCCAATTACAAATTCACCAACGGTAATATATGAAGATAATGTCGCTTGCATTGCACAAGTTAAAAGAGGATGCATAAAGGGAGACGGAATGAAACATATATCACCAAAATTCTTTTACACTCATGAACTCCAAGAAAGTCGACAAATTGATGTCAAACAGATACGTTTTATTAATAATCTTGTAGATTTATTTACTAAATCTTTGCCAACATCAAGTTTTGAGAAGATGGTATATGGTAATGGTATGCGTCGACTTCACAAACTGCAAGAGAATAATTGTATATTTTTTAGGGGGAGAATATTTTTTGGACATATGTGCACTGCACTCTTTTTTCCTTGACCAAGTTTTATCCAACTGGGTTTGGTTTTACTGATAAGGTTTTTGATGAGGCAGTATTTTGGCACATCTAAGAATCTTGAAAAATATTATCAAGTGGTGTACGCCTAAGGGAGAGTATCATAAATATATGGTCTTAACACTACTTCTTTTTTGATAATATTCTTTACCTTATTTGTTGTTATTCCATTATGGAAATTATTCTTCAATTTGCCTATAAATAGGCCTATATTGTAACAATTGAAAAAATCATCAATTGAATTCCATTCACCATATTTTTCTTGTTTTTCTTCCTCTACTATTGTGGTTAGTATTCTAAATCCATTGTTTTATAATTTATTTTACAATAAAATTATATATATAAGGAAAAAGATTCTTTAACACAATTTTTGGTATAACACTTATAATCATAGAGGTGTCACATGAGCAGACTGGTTTGTCCTCCTAAGCGGGATTGTTTTGTAGACTTGGGCAACCTAGATAAATTTAACTTGTTTATTTATTATTTTTTTAATGTATTTATTTATTTAAGTAACTGAAGTTTTACACCCCATTAAAATTGTATGAATATACTTATAGATATAATTTTATATCCTTAATCCTGGTTTTTATCAGGAATATTTGAGTAAATTTTGTTGTTTTAATGTGTTTTTATAGTGTTTTTGCTTGTAAGGTTTATTTATGAAAAGATAGAAGAAAATGGTGGAAGAAGGCAAGTTTTAAAGAGAGTTGAAGTTTTTTGCGAAGGACGATTGCTAAACATGAGTTGCGAAAATTTGTTAAAGATTTTTGTTGAACACAATTCACTATAATTTTTGTAGGGATTTTCACTAAATGCGATCGTGAGTTGCAAGTCGCGATTGTAAATCTTGATTTTGGCATCAGACGTGCATAAAGAAAACTATTTAACCCTATGTGATTTCACCTATAAATTTATCATTTTCTCGGTTCTAGAAGAAGAGTAGCAGATTCTAAAGTAGCTCTAAGGCATTTTTATTTCATTTTAGCTAGGTTTTCATAGTTTCAAGCCAAGAATCCATTGGAGGCTCATGCAACAACTTGTGGAGCCATTCAAGAGCAACATAAGAGTGATTTGAAGTGATTTTAGAGCAAAGGCAATAGATATATTATATATTTTGGCTTGATTTTCAATAGATATATGGATAACTAAATTTGTTTATAGGGGATTCAAAGTAGTTTAATGTGGATCTATTTTTGTGGATGATTTATGATGTTCAATTGGAATGATTTCATATGTTTGTATTTTGTTGTATTATTTCTTAATGCTTTCGATTGATTTTAGACCTAGTCAATTGAATGATTTTGTAATATTAATATGCTTAAGAAAGATATTAATATTTAGAACTTGATGAAATGACATTTGAGAATTAGATTAGAAATATACATAGTTTTAAAGTGTGATCTTGTGCGGGTAATTGTTTGTAATGAATTTGTATTAACCATTCAACATAGAAATAAAGCTGAGTGTTTAATGTGGATATACCTGTGATGAACTCAAACGAGGCTTACAGATATAATAGTTTACTTGATCAATTCCAATATGAAATTATGAGTTGTTGTTGGAAAATGACACAAGAATGGTGAAGTATTAAATGAAGTTGAATTTCCCTGGACTTTTAATTCAAGTGTCTGTTTCAATTAATTTAAGTTTTCTTGATAATTGGAATTTTGCAATTTTAGTTTTTAATCAATTTTATTAATCGTTGTTTGAATAAAATTGTGTAGATAAATTTCAGTATTTAGTTCTAGTTTAAACTGTTTCTGTGAGATTAACCTTGATTCGCCACTATATTATAGAAAGATTGTGTATAATTGCATGAGTTTTTGTGTAGCAAAGTATAATTTAGAAAACATGCATCAGTAAACTTTCTAATATATATTAAAAAAATAATCCTAAAATGTAAAAACAATCCATTTATTAAAAAAAAAAAAAAAAAATCTTAGATATGAGTCTCAACATACAACCCTGATTAATCTAACCATCGTGAGGCTTGGGCATGTGTTAGGGCTTTACATTTAAGCTACGTTTGGTACACGAGATTAGAACAAAATAGATTTGATTGGAAAATTACTGTTTTATATTTGATAGAATTTGAGATTGAATTAAAATTATACCATATTATATTTAGTGTAGATTGAGATTAGATCAGAATAAAATTAATATAAATATTTAATAGTGTACTTAAAATTAATTTTAAAAAGATTCTTTAAAAAATTTGAAAAAGAAAAATGGGGATGAAATGTTCATTCTCAAACCCATCAAATCTCGTTATTTTGGTTGGAATGAATATTCCTATGAGAGGATGATTTGAGAGAGTTTGAGATTGAGTTTGAAATCTCATTTATTGCTCTCCACGCATAAGATTTAGGAGCTTGATATATTTTGAATACTGTCGATGTTGATTTCTGGTCGACCACAGTTCAAAACCCAATACCTGCAATTAATGTAAAACAAGAAAGAAGTAGAAGGCAGAGAAGAAAAACAACACACAAAAAAGAAGATTTTTAACGTGGTTCAGCAAGTGTGCCTACGTCCACGGCTGTTCATCTCAATAATTCTGCAGAGAAACAGTCTTTTATTGCTTCTATGTATGTCTGTATATCTGTTACAATAAATTTTAGCCTCTATTTATAGGGAGAGACGGTTACAATTTGAGTTAAAATAAAATAGAAAAAGAATCTCGTATTAACTACGCTTCTTAATCGGTTAGCACCAAATCGAGAAACTGTTCCGCTAAATCAGAGATCACATTTACTAAGTTTGAATTTATTTCCAATTCTAGTAAAAGAATCACAATCAATTTGGGTTACTACCTTTCTGGAAGATTTCCTCATTGAACCGGTTACTACGTGAGCTATAAATTGCATTAGAAAATCTCAAGCTGGACTTCACTCTGAGTAACGAGCTGTGCATAGTGTGAACTGTAAAATACTAGCAACGATCTGTGAACAACAACTGTGATGCGAGCTTGCTTGTGCGAGCTACAAATCTCGCATGGGTTTGATATTGATAAACCGGGCCTTGTCTACTGGGCCACTTCATTGGGTTGACTTATTGGGCTTGTATCAGGCTTTTACCAGCCCATTTGTTGAATCCAAAAAATACCCATAACACCAGCCCCCCATCTCTCAGTTCGTTCTGCGAATTAGAAGCTCGAGCTCGTTGGTAAAAGTTAACTTGTCCTCGAATTTTTTCGCGCCATTTTCAAATTCTATCCCATTAGCTATGACACGTGGTGACGATTTAGGTGATAGCTCAACCAGTACTGGCACGTCTCATGCCACGCACATTTAATGTGCACGTCTTTCAACTGACGGTCTCATGATTACAAAACCGTAACTCGTGCTGCACCATTAGATTCAAGGCGATTACACAACTTCCAGATTAGACGGCTAGAGCACGAACTCAGCTGCCCATATAAATAAGTGGAGCCCTCTCACTTTCATTTTCATCTCTCATTTTCTTCCCCCACCAACGAGTCTCTCTTTGCTGCACTTTTGCGCCATTTCTTCTCAAACTCTTCATCTTCCGTCGTCGGATTTCTCATTTTCGACAAAGATTTACAGTAAGTTTCGTTTTTAACTTCAAACTTTCAGTTTTTAATCTATTTTCATTGCTTTTATGTTGCGTTGTAGTTGCATTATACTTTCTGTGTCTGAAATGAGTTGAACGCTTCGTATTCTCGATGTTGAGTTTTTACAATCTTGTGTTTCTTGTTGATCACGACTCTTAATTTTCTGTTGGTTTGATCTTGTTTCTTGTTTATTCGCGATACATTTACTGTTTGTGACTTGTCATGCATGCGAATTGTAGGATTAGTTACCTGTAGATCTATAGCTCGTAGGTCGTCCCCTCATAGGTTAAGCCTCCTATTATATTAGCTATCTGTGTGGCGTTTGCGATCTGTAGAGTAGGGAATTTCCTTAGTAAAAAACTAAGACATTTAGGTATGGTCTGCTTGCTACGACCTAACTGTACCCGCTTTACGTGTAGATGACTTCAGGTTGTGACCGCCGTACACACAGAGTAAGAGACAATGAGTCTAGCTCGGAGGAGCTTATTTCGAGGGAAGTACGAAATGTTAGTGAGACAACCTTTCAAAGCGGGGAGGTTTCGGAGCAATTCGCAGCTCAGGCTGATCCAGCAATAACCTGTCAACTTGAACAGGAGCGGCGAGCTCGTGAAGAGAGGCGAGCTCGCGATGTGTTCATACATCATTCCTCCACGGTTGATTTCTCCGAGATGGGGGGAATTGATGACTTCTGCTGTTGATAACCACACATGCTATCCTCCTAAAGGATACATCGCTATTAGTACCCAAAATATGAAGCACGGGCTTAGGTTTCTAATCCCTGCCTACCTTATAGAATTCCTGAACAGGCTCAAACTTTCACCATTCCAGCTAACTCCGAATTCGTATTTGCAACTGACGTCATTAGCCTTAGTTTTCTTTAAAAACAATCTTCATCCCCCAAGTCCAAAAGTCCTTAGCCACCTCTTCAGCATCAAAGGTGCCGGTGGCGTAAAAGATGGAATGCGAGAGGGAATTTATTACCTCGCAGCTCGTCAGTCAGATTATAAGAACCTCTTGCCTCGAGGTGAGGCAAAGGGTAAGTCAAACGCAGGGGCTTACAAGACGAGCTGGTTCTTCATTTCCTATCCTTCCTTTAGGCATCTTAACAATTTCTCTTTTGTTTTGAGTTCAGATAGATAGAAGGGGAAACAATTGCGAATTGAAGTTTTTTTTTGTTTTTTTTGTTTTTAAGCTGACATTCTCTATTTTGCAGACGTAAAAAGGGATAAGCCTACCCTTAGCAGCGAGGAGGAAAGGGTCCTTATGGTGCTTGTAGACTCCAACGAGGCGATTCTTAGCAACGCGCTCGACAATGACCTCCTCAGTGCTTTTGGGCTAGCTCCTTCTTGTGACTGCGAGCTGTTAGACAATAAGAAAGATATAGGGAGCAAAAGAGAGTTCGATCTTCCTTCCGTGTTCGAAACTGACAGCGAGGAAGAGTCCGCTCCTGCTTCATCAGCAAGTCAGTCTCCAGCTCCTGCTCCATAAGAAATCCCAGCTTCAGTTCCAATCCAAATAGTTCCATCAACTTCTGCTTAAACAGCTTCAGCTCCAGTAGCTCCATCTTCATCTGCTCAAACAGATCCAACTTCAACTTCCACTCAAGCGGATCTATCCTCAACTTCCACTTAAGCGGATCTATCCTCAACTTCTACTCAAATAGCTTCAATTCTGGCTCCTACTCAAGCAGCTTCGGTTCTAGCTCGTTCCTCACACACAGATTCAGCTCCACAACTAGCTTCAGCTTCTGCCTCTGAACAAGCTCCAAATATGGGAAAACTCTCTCTTTAAAAATCTCATCGCAAGCGACCTGTTGATCCGGCAACCTTTTTAGTTGCTCATTCCAAGCGACCTACTAAGGTTAAAACTCCTTCAGTCGCTGCTCCCAACGAGGTGCCGCCTTTAACATCAACAGCAAGTCCTCTACAGGTCCCAGCCCCTAGCTCGCAGCCTGAGGTGGGGGAAGTTTAATCTGAGGTCCCACCTTAGGAGACCCAAACTGGTGCCAGCAGGGGTGGAAGGAGAAAAACACTACGTGGTCCTATCTCGATCGTGCGACATCGCGTAGACAAGGGTAAGAGGCTGGAGGTCGCACAGGACGCAGAGAGGACTGAACCACCAACCTCAGTGTACCCTGAAGATGGACCAGGAGGAATATATCTGAAATTCTTCCTCAACCATTGGTCCCAAATAATGTTGAATCATACCAGGAGCTTGGATAAGGATATCCTTACCAGTTTGGAGCTAGCTGAGTACTTAGGTCGACATGCGATGCTGGTAAATGACTTCTCTTTTATCTCTCTTTCTTCGTTGTTTCTTTAGATACTAACTCATTACATTTCAGGCCGCGCTGGGCTCAATAAAACAGTGGCAAGAGACTAGAAACTCTAAAGTCCAAATAACGAAATTAGAGGATGAGACGAAGGAATAGATCAAGTCCTTGACCGAGGAGGCTCAGAAAGCCAGAAGGCACCAGGAGATTCATGAGGCACAGCTGATGGATGCTAACATAGTCAGAAGGGAAGCTGAGGAGACCTTGATGCGCCCAAAAAGCGACTATAAAGTTTCGAGGTCACATCTCACCGCCTTACTTCGTAACTGTGAAGATGAATTGAGTAAGGCAAAGGTAGAGCTAAAGCAATTCGAACAACGAGCTGAAACTACAGAGAAACAAGCTGAGGCGATTGAACAACAAGTAGAGGTTGTAGCAAAGCTAGCTGAGGCAACCGAACAGCAAGCGGAGGCTACGTTGCAAAGAGTCGAGGCCGTTGAGCGCCATGCAGAGGCCGCTTACTTAGATATTGCTGTTTTGTAAGAGAAATCTACCAAAGAAGTGGAAATGCAGGTCGCTAGAGCTAGAGATGAGAAATATAAACGAGTATTGATTTCCTTTTCACCTTGTGGAAGACCCATCCCGAGCTAGATTTTTCAATCTTTGGCGATGAGGGACTCTAAGAGGTGGAAAAATTCAAAGCTGAAACCGCCTCATCCCCAATCGTCTCGAATGCCTTTCCCTTGACAATGGACATTTCTGGTGAAATTCCTAGTACGACCTTCCAAGCCGAACCAGCTCATGTCACCGAACTTTCTAGTGATGACTCTTCTGGTGATGAATCTCTTTCAGGATCAGCTCCTCATGCTCAAGGCAACCAATAGCTCGTCTTGTTCCTTGCCTTCTGAACTCAATTTCTATATTTTAGTCTTGTACTTCAGTTTCCTTGACTTGTAATGGATTTTTTGAATTTAATGAAATTTCTTTATTTTGACTTGTATGTTGAATGCGATTGAATTTCTTCATTTCACTATTATATATTTCTCTCATCTTCATTTTACAAGTTATGGAACTTTTCAACAAGCTGAAAAGATAGGTCAATTAAACAGACGACAATAATACCTGGCCCAAGATCGTGAAGCTATTGACTTTAATAAGCTGAAACTTGAAAATAGCGATTAACAATTTACTCAAAGATAAACCGATAGAATGTGATAATTTGAAGTTGGAAAGTGGGTTGCAATCTCGACTTCCATGTTGATAACTTTGTGAACTATGTAGGGGGTCGTAACCTCGCCTGCTATCGCTATAATTTTGCGGGCTATGCAGGGGTCGTAACCTCGCTTACCATAACTATAATTTGATGAGCTATGCAGGGGGTCGTAACCTCGCATGTCATAGCTATAATTTTACGAGCTATGTAGGGGGTCGTAACCTCACCTACCATAGGAATATTTTATGAGCTATGCAGGGGGTCGTAATCTCGCCTGCCATAACTATATTTTGGCGAGTTGTGCAAGGGGTTGTAACCTTGCCTGTCATAGTGATATTTTGGCGAGCTATGCTGGGGGTCGTAACCTCGTATGCCATAACTATATTTTGTGAGCTATGCATGAGGTTGTAACCTCGCCTGCCATAACAATATTTTGTGAGCTATGTAAGGGGTCGTAACCTCGCCTGTCATAGCTATAATTTATGAACTATATAGGAGGTCGTAACCTCGCCTGCCATAGCTATAATTTGTGAGCTATGCAGGGAGTCGTAACCTCGTCTGCCATAACAATATTTTGTGAGCTGTGGGCATGACAACGAGCTAATATGATGGAACCTACTAGCTTAATAACTCATATAATTTGGAGAACACGTAAATGAATTATTAGAGTAATCACTCAATAACACAAACAATGTGAGGAACTTGAAATTTTCATTAACTTTGATAAAATTGGATTACATATTAAACACACGTAATTAAAGGGTTACCGATAG